>JBAKBP010006265.1:0-97500 GCA_037953745.1 Lithodes maja
ATTTGTGGGAAGACTATGATCTTTTCCAGGCTTCGGTACGGGTATAGTGTAAGCATGCCGCCAAGACGGTAGGAAGTACTGTAGTTACTTATCCAAAACTGATTGTACAGTTGTAAAAGATTTTGTAGCGCACGTGGATGGAGGTGACGGATGAGAGCATACGAGAATCCATCCGGGCCAGTAGTAGTGTCTGTACACAGGTCGAGCGCGTGTCGCAATTCCGGAATTGAAAAAGGGGTGTTATATTCATGTGTTTTCCCGCTATGAGGCTATTATCACTCCTATTCCAAAGGGAAATACTGCCTCATCATCTCCTAATGACTATCGCCCTATCTCCATTACACCTATCCTATCCAAGCTCTATGAGAGGCTTTTGTCCAGACGCCTTTCCTCTTATTGTGATAGTCATAATTTGATACCAAACTCACAGTTTGGTTTTCGTAAGGGACTGGGTACATGTGATGCACTTCTGACACTCACCCATGACTTGCAATCTTCATTGGACCAGGGACATGAGTCTCGCGTCGTGGCTATTGACTTTAGTTCTGCTTTTGATTTAGTCAACCATAAAGCACTTCTGTTTAAGTTACAGCTCATTGGTATTGGTGGCAATTTTTTAAGGATCTTTGAAGATTTTTTGACGAAAAGATCTCAGTCTGTGGTCATTGATGGGTGTCATTCCCCTTCTGTTACTGTTGTTTCTGGTGTTCCACAAGGCAGTGTCCTTGGGCCTTTGCTTTTTATTATTTTTACTGCTGACCTGTGTTCCGAGCTTGAAAATAAACTAATCTCCTATGCTGATGATACAACTTTATATGCGTCAATTGCATCACCAATAGATCGACACGTAATTGCTACTGCTCTGAATAGGGATTTAGCCAAAATTACATCATGGTGTGAACTTTGGGGCATGAAACTTAATGCTAGTAAAACACACTCCATTATCATCAGCAGATCTCGTACCTTGGATCCTCCCCATCCTTATCTACAAGTTTCTGGCGAGCAAATTGAGAATGTGGATACTCTGCGTTTGTTAGGAGTTACTCTTGATCCCAAACTTACTTTTGAAAAGCATATTCGTTCTTTCTCCTCTTCCATTTCCCAAAAAATTGGTCTGCTTCGCAAGGTTTATAAAACATTTGCTTGTGACGCCACAGTTATCAAGTCTTTTTATGCTTTTATTTTGCCACATTTCGAGTACTGCTCACCTGTCTGGTTGTCAGCAGCTGACTGCCATCTCAAGTTGCTTGACAGGTCGCTAAATTCCATCAGTTTTATTCTACCTAATTTGTCTCTTGATCTGTGTCATCGACGTAAAGTTGGTGCCCTTAGTCTTTTATTTAAAGTTTTTAACAACCCTCAGCATCCCTTACATGGGGTTCTGCCTGGGCCCTATGTCTGGGCTCGTGCAACTAGATTCACAAGCAATCTTAATTATCTTGCCATGAGCCGTGTTAATTTTTCTACTACACAGTTTTCACGGTGTTTTGTGCCGGCCATGGTTGACTTGTGGAATAAGTTGCCAAATGAGCTAGTCAATTCAGCTAATATCTCCATTTTTAAGTCTAGAGTTAATGCTTTTTTGCAGCATTAATTCTAATTTTTAAACTTATTTTATTCTATTTTATTGTATTATATTTAAGCTTGATATCCTCCACTGCATAATATGTTATCTGTGTTTAATATGTGTATATGTACAGTACAGTATACAGTGTATGTTTTTTATTTTTTCCTAAGTTGCCATAGTCTCTCTCCAGTGCCTCCGGGTGTTTTGTGTGGATTGATCTTGATGGTGTTTCTGCACCCTGGTTGGAGACTTCGGCATCTCATATAATAATAATAATAATAATATGAAAAGATAGCGGGCGAGATTCCTCCATACATTTATAACAAAGAAATTGACGAGGCAATGACTGGTCTGAGCTGACGTGACAGAAATGTTTGGCATGTATGGCAGCGATGTCAAGGGGGTCATGTGTAAGCGAGTCCGAGGCAGGGTCTTTGAGTGGAGAGAGTGGAGGCCGTACAGTGCGTCCGTTGATACTGCGAAACTTTTTCCATAAAGTAGAGAGAGGGGTGCGGGAAGTGAAGGACGAGATATATGATCGCCATGAAAGTATCTTGTTGTCAAGGATACTGCGTTTGACAACTGCACAGATCTTTTTATAGAAAGTTTTAAGGGCAATTTTTTCAATAGTGATGGTTATAAGGTCAAAGTAACGATTAGTGGAAAAAAGTCGGGGGGGAAACAGTCTTTAAACGCCGCTGCCTAACACTCAGACGCTTACGAAGGCGTTCCACACGATGCTTGAATTTTATCATTTGGGCTAGAGTGGGCGTCCACCAAGGGACCTGGCGAAGGTGCGTCAGCGAGGAGGTAAGCGGGATATGAGTGCGAGCAATGGAGTTCAGGAAGGACAAAAAATAATCAAAATTGTGTGCAGGGGAAGAGGTAGGGGAGAAGTCCGAAACGTCTGCAGAGGAGTGCGAATAAGACGTCCAATCGGCTTTAGAGAGATTATAACTCGATATTTGAGGGGAGGATGCAGGGCACAAATACTTAAGGAGTATAGGGTAGTGGTCGCTGGAGAAGCGATCCTGTAAAACTGACCAGTCAAATAGGGGAGCTGCGTCATCTGAGGCAAAGGAAAGATCGACAGCGGAAAATGTACAGTGGGTAGCAGATCTGTAGGTGGGGGTGTCAAAGTTGAGACAACAAAGAGTAGAATGAAGGAGATATTTTTCAATGTTATCGCCTGGGATGTCTGTGTTTGGGTTGCCCCAAAGGGGAGAGTGTGCGTTAAAGTCGCCCAGAATAAGGTACGGTGGGGTCAGTTGTTGTACTATTTGATGAAGGTCTGAAGTATTGTAATGACAGGAGGGTTGATTGTAGGAGGAGCAAACAGTCAAGGAAGGAAGGTTTGGTAATGAAATGGAGACGGCAGTTGTTTGAAAAGGGTTGGGGTCAAGGGTGACAGGAACAAATACGCACTTACAGTGCACAAGGATGGCCGTTCGGAGATGTGAAGGGGTTATAGGGGAGCTAGCAGCAACAGTATAATGCCTGGGGGGGACAACAAAATTGCCTACATGTTGGAGGCAAATGCATAATGGTGAATATAATTTAAGTAATCGTTGTAATTCTCCCATACGGAGGCGAGTTTGGTATCCGTTTATATTCCATTGCAAAATGTTATATGCCATCAAGAATAGGATTGTCAGAGTCATTGACAATAGTGGTCTCTTGAAGAGAGTCTGGTAAAGGTTGTGAGTGTGGAGAGGGTTGTGTGGATGGAGGTGAAGGGGTAGATGTAAGGTCTGTAATTTTTTCAGAAATAGCTGTGAATTGTGTGACTAGTTTAGGAACAAGGGTGGGGCAGTGGAGGAGTTTTTGGCGCAGAGTGTTCATAAATAGATAAGCGGAGGTAACATCTTCATCAGGGTTGTTGTTGTTGTTGTTGTTCCCCAAGCTGCCTGGCCGAACAGCCCCAAGGCCCTGAGCAAGGCCAAGGCCATAACCGAGCACCCCCACAGAACCCTCCCCGCCGACCACAATAAAGCCTGGGTGACCGAAGCCACTCCATGGCGGGGAGCTGAGGAGGGCGCGGAAATGCCCGGGAAACCAAAGCCCCACCCAGGGCCCAGGGGGAAGTGTACGTGTGGTGACAAATTCCTGCGTCCGAGCAAGGAGGCAGGGATCCGTGGCACAGATATGGGGTGTGATGTAATTACGGAAACAAATTGGACATCCACATTTGTCAGGTGGGATATTGGTGTGACATATCAATACAGGAGATTGTGAGGGGCTCGGGGTATGATGAGTCTTTATCGAAGGTTCGTCAGATGATGGTGTCGTAGGGTTAGCAGGAGTTTGTGGGGGAATGTCCCTAGGTTTGGAAGCATCGGGATCTTGGCAGTGGGGAGCGGCTAACGGAATATGTCGCTCAAGGTTACAGGGAGGATCAGGCGTGGTGAGGGTGGTACGCGCATTGACAGGAGGTTGGTGAACATCAAATTGGGATTGTGATAGCTCTATATTAGTCAAGTCAGAATCCAACAGGTTACTATCCTTCAGGAATCTCTGCATCAAGTCCTTGGGCGTAGGATCAGATTCACAAATATGGGTGACACAATAACAAGGAGTAGGGTGAATTTGAGCATCTTTCGCTGGAGCTCGCTTGGAAAGAAATTTGTGAAGATGTTCGGTGAGTACTGTACGGGTAGAAGTCTTGTGCTGAAGTAGAAAGAATCGGCCGCAGTTATGGCAGCCACAATCCAGATCGTGGGTAGGCATAACTCACTTCTGTGTGGTGGAACCGAGTTTCGAGGTCCGGGATAATGACCGGATAGGACTTGCAACCTTACGCTTTTTCCGAGGCTGCGACTGGGTGGAGTGAGATTGGGGAGAAGTCAGGGGAGGTGTGGCAGAGTGGTCTTGCCACTGGACTGGCAATCCAATGGACCCGGGTTCGAATCCCAATATGTCAATGGGAAGATATTATTGGGATGGAATTTGTGCTGTACCTAGTATCAGTGCATTACCACAGCACACCGAAATGCCAAATAAATACCCTCATTGTTCCCTGATTGAATAGCATTGTATGAATATTCCCATATTCACAAATATGCTACAGGGGGGCAATGCCTAGTGAGTTAATTGCTCAATAGGTGGCGTTCTGAGAGTGAGGGTCCGAGCCTGGGGGATGAGACTGTGAAGCACAGAGGCGAAGCAGCTTCAGAGGTGGAATTGCTTCGAGCCGTGAAGCTTCGCATGTCTCACTCCCTAGACTGGAGCAAGACCTCACGGGCCTCACCGTGTTCAGCGGTAGAGTGTAAAGGCTATCAGCCTTTGCCCGAGAGGGAGTAGTTGGAATATAGAAAAAAAAAAAAAAAAAAAAAAAAAAAAATATCTGGTACTGTGTTACATTCCATGAGGTTCTCTTCGGCAGTCATGTTCCAAAACTCAGTATCATCGGTCAAGTTAGTAAATCCCTTGAACCTGTTAGAGGTGGATAGGTCCGGGGAGTTAAGGTGAACTAAACAGAAGGTATCATTGGTGGGGTAATGTTGTGGGCTAATAGGTGGCGCCGGAGGCTGCTCTGGACGCTGGTGGTCAGAGGAGTCAGCGGGTGTAGCTGATTCATACCGTCGATATGGAGGAGATTTATCTTCCTGCCTTAATTGTGCTGCAGCAGACTGGAAGGGGAGTCCTTTTGTGGCCTGTAAATGTAATACGTCACGATGAAACGCAAAGTGCGGGCATGTTCTGTCATTGGCTTTGTGGGACCCGTCACAATTTGCACAACGGGGCACGCTGGCTTGACAATTGTTGAGAGCATGTTGTTCTGAGCCACAATTTAAGTAACGAGCATTGAGAGCCCGACACTGTGGGGTTGAATGCCCAAGCTTCCAGCAATTTGTGCATTGTCTCGGCTTGTTAACATACCTTCGTACCTGCAGTTGGCGACCTGCAAGACGGACATGCATAGGGAGGTCATGGCGCTTAAAATAGATTTTGACAATGCGTAGTGGGGGCCGATTTCCACGCTGAGGAGCAGTATAAGTGTCAACTTTAACAACAGTGGAGTCAGTTCTTTGCAATAATTTTACGATACGATTGGTGGAGTCTGTAAAGCTCTGATCTGCAAATTCGAAGTCGGAAGGGAGCACAACCGTGCCAGTACACTGATTCAGGTATTCATCTGGTTTACCTGTGTATCTGTCGTTGGGGGTGTCGAGGTAGGCTTGTAAGGCTTCCGATTGCTTCTGTGTTTTCACCTCAATCATGCGCTTGGCCGATCCAACAGCATGCATGGTGAAGTCACCAATATCTGGTGCGAGAGTATCGTATAGACTGAAATCATCCATAGGTTCACCAGAGACCGTGAAAAACCGTGACCAATCGACTGAACATAGCGTTATAAGTGTCCTTCGAAGCAGGGGTATACGTGTTACGCTTACGCCTTTGTCGGTTATGCGAAGGTACGAACGGTTGAAGCGTGTGAATGGCAGAGGAAATACCGGCAAGGTCTTTTCCTGTACAGTACCTGCATCAATGGCCCGTTGAGATCGTGGAGGTACAGAAGCAGGTTTAATTGAGGTAGTAGATCCTGCATCCGGAGGGAAGATGGTAACAGATGTAGTCACAGACGGGTCAGGGATGCAAGAAGCATCCGTAGGGGTGTCAGCTGAGGGCATGCGAGCTTCTTCATTAAGGTTGTCAACGGAATGAAGAGGTAGGCTAAGGCTAGAATCATAATCTGGTAATTTAGAAGTTAAAGTCGAGACTGTGGGGTTGTCATCACTATTATTGATCACAGAGGCAGTACTGTGCATAGGAATTGATGCCGGGGAGATCACCTGATGGATCTCACTACCCGACGATGGAGAATTCGTCACAGTATCCTTAGGAGGTTTGCCAAGGTCTGTGGGTGCCATGCCTGAGTGGGGAACTCCGGCACTGTTGGCAGCAGGGGAAGGGTCCTTGAGGCAGTCCAATTTCTCGCAGGGCTCGGCGTCGGAGGGGGCAATTTTAGATTCCATAGGACAAATATTTCTAAATTCATCTGAGTCAGATTCCAAACCCACCATGGAGCCACAATTAGAGGACGGGACGACCGCCCTAGGAATTCTTGCAGATATACACCCCGACTAATGCACCTTAAGGGCCGTCGATCCGTCGATCGCCGACCCAGCACAAAGGTTAGGGTTTGGCATAAAAGTTTCCCCTCGCTCGAACACGTCGGGTACCACAGTTCGACGGGTGTAGGGATTGCCGACCCACAACACCCTCCAATGAAACCAAAGAGTGAGTACGGTCGTTTACCTCATGACAATCACGGTGCTCCCAAAGGAGGGGGCAGCGGGATGAAGGGAAAAACGGAAAACAGAAAGGATGAGAAATGATAGGGCCCACTACAATTAGTTGGGGGCGGCAGGAAGGGTGGGCATGCGGGCATGCACTCCCCTCCTGCCGCCTCCGTCAGCCCCCGCACGTGTTCAAAAGTGAAACCAACGAAGCAGGCAGAGCGGGGGATAACACACACGTGTTTCGGTAATGGTACCGGTACACTGATTTTTCATTTGAACTTATAACTCGTTTTATATAAGTTTATTATGAAATATTATAAAGAATTAATGTAAGTATATAAGAGAAATATAGTACTTATGGTTACATTATCGTATTT
This sequence comes from Lithodes maja, assembly GCA_037953745.1. Classification (NCBI taxonomy): domain Eukaryota; kingdom Metazoa; phylum Arthropoda; class Malacostraca; order Decapoda; family Lithodidae; genus Lithodes; species Lithodes maja. The sequence goes on from JBAKBP010006265.1 coordinate 7,188, forward strand.
CAACGATTTCGGCGGGAAATTGCATGCCCGTGTCACCGCCCGACCCGCCAATACCGGACAACTTTTAAATTAACGGTCTTTTGCCCGATTTGTCTGGACTTTTGGGGGCTTGTCCGATATCAGCTGTTGGGTCTGCACAAACCGAAGTCCGGGCAACTGGGATCTGCCCATGCGAGGGTCGACTGTACATAATCAATAATCAATTGTTCTATCTATCTATCTATTGTCTGACGCCGCGATCCCCGAAGGAGTGGCCACGAACGAAACGCCCCAATGCATCTCTGTCCCCAGTCAGTCGACGCCCCTCCTCCCAACCAGCACCGCCTTCATCCATATACTGTACTTCACTCTATCCTTCCATCTCTGCCCTTCCACCTAGCTCTCGTACACCCTCTTAGTCATTCTCTCGCTTCCCATACGTTCCATATGGCCGAACCATCTCAAGGTGTTCCTTTTCACACTTTCCAGCACACCTTTCTCTTACTTCCTCATTCGTCTGTCTATCCCTCCATGTAACTCTGCATGCACTTCTTAAGCAACTCATTTCCACCCCTCTCACTCTTGGTCCGAGTCTCTCTACCAACGTCCATGCTTCGCTTCCGTAAGTCTGTGTCGGGATTACCAAACTGTCATGCAATGGATGTAAATAGACCGTGCCATAGCTGCCGCTACTGCATCACCGCATTCGAACAGCTCTCATTATCATAACAAAACACTTGGTTTTATCTATATTGACACCCAAAGGATAAGATAGGAAAACCTAATATTTAGTAGTGGCTCCGGAGTCATATGACGTCGAGTCTTTTTAGCCTATAGCTAAGCTGGTAAGACCCATACGCCCACCATTAACCCTCCAGCCCCGGCTATGTATTATATATATATTCCCCGAAACCCGGGTGTTTTGGCCGAAAAATGTCTAGCCTAGGCTACCGTATCTTTGTTATTCTGACTGCTTCCGCATTCCCGCGCATCCCCAACCGTAGCTGTGTTTCTTACCTGTAGAATGGCGTTAAGTAGAGCTCTCTAAGTCAACTGGTTCAGTTGTGATGATGATTTCATTGGAGATAACTTTATGGCAAAAACAGCCACTTTACACTACTTTTCGATACTTAACAACAACATATAGTCCATGAGCCAGGCCAGATATCGGTACCACCTGGGGTGACTAAACACGAATGGTACTAAAATGTTTATAGAGTGACTGTAAGTACATTAAGATATGATAGCCTTCTCGCACTGGTAGCTTAGTCTAATTTTTTTGATGCAATAGGGGCGCTACCCAAAAATAAAGATTTTTAGCGTGACGCTCGGCGTTTTCCTCATTTTCTTTAAAATCCATCACACAATCATCGCGAAACTTTGAACACCTATGTAGAATTATATTCTCTACCAGAGTTGTTCCTAGGTATTTTTCAAATTTCCTCATATTTCGGAATATACTCTATATTTTGGGTATTTTCCTCTAAATCTAGAATAAATCCTTAAATATGGGGAACATTGAAAAATATATTCTAACAGCTCTTGTAGCTTATTTGATTCTCTACAAGAATTATTCCGATGTGTATTTCAAGTTTCTCCATATTTAGGGGTTTATTTCATATTTGGGGATTTTCGGTTATATTTTGGGGATAATTTATTATTGGAAGGAGCAAACATATGTAGAGTGGTTTCCATGTAATGTGTTTGTTTGTTCATGGTTTAATGGTGATATTTTTTGCAGGTGTGTGTCGACTGTTTGACGGCAGGATGGAACCATCTGCGAGGAAGAGAGCACGGATCGACTGTATCATCCACTGCTCTGATGATGACAGCGATGCTCTGGTGTCACCACAGGATTTTGGACTCTTGGAACACATTGCTCAGGGCTGCAGAAATCAGGCAGCATGATCCAGTCCTGGAAGCAGCCATGGGCCTTGAAGAAGGAGGAATACCACACATACATTATCACCGTAAATGTCGTAGTCTCTTTACAATGAAGAAGTCACTGGATTCTATCCTTGCCAAGGGTGTCAAGATAGAATCAGCAAGCGTCGACCCCAGGAGGAGGGCATCAAGGGATGCCCCTAGTACTAGCAGGGTGTATGCCAAAGGATGCATCTTCTGCGAGAAGTCAAGCAAGTACATAAAAACAACAAAGACAAGGGAGCCACTCATACAGTGTGTTGAGCTACGAGCAGATGAGAAGATTCGCAGAGCAGCAATAAGGAAACTCAACCAGAGAATCCTTGGTTTAGTTAGCAGAGACCTTGTTGCTGCAGAGGGTCACTACCACAAGTCGTGCTACAAACTCTTCACAAAAGATGATTTCCCAGCGGCCGCCAGGTCGGGTGCAGGTGAAAATCAGGAAGAAAGCGAGGAAGCACGCTACGAAGAGGTTGAGACAGAAGCCCTCGAGGAACTCTGCTTGTATATAAGGACCAAATTATTCCCCAACCCAGAGGTACTGCCTATGACAAACCTCACATCTAGGCTTGAGAGATCCATGATGTCCCGTGGTATTATCCAACTGAAACCAGCGACAAAGAAACATGTTCGCCGAAAGATTGAAACCGAGTTTGGAGAATCACTACGCTTTGTCCCAGATGAGAAAGGAAAGCTTCTAATCTATCCACGCAGCCTCTCAATGGACGACCTTGCCCGGCAAGCACACAAAATGGCAAAAGACCTGCAAGAAGCAAGAGCAGCTAACTCTGACTATGTCTTAACCAAAGCAGGAATGCAGCTGAGGAATGAGATCAATAAACAAGATGTGAGTCAGCCATGGCCTCCCGATACAGATCAGAATGTCATTCCTGCAGCAGTCACTCAATTCCTGCACACCCTGCTGACAGGAGAGTGTGAGTGTGAAACTCCCTCTGAAAGAGCTCAACGTCTTGCCACTTCCTTTGGCAGTGACTTGGTCTTTGCTGTTACCAGTGGCAAGACAAAACCACCCAAGCACGTACTGCTGACCAATGCTGTAAAGTCTTTGACAGGAAACACAGAACTGATCCGAACTCTGAATCGTCTTGGTCACTGTGTGTCTTACTCAATGTTTGAGGAGATCGATACAGCCCTTTGTATCCAGAAGCTGGAATGCTCAAAGGATGACATTCCACTGCCAGCAAACATCTACCCTGGTGTGTTCACAACCCTGGCCTGGGATAACATTGACCGACTTGAAGAGACCCTAAGTGGAGCAGGTACTTCTCATAGAGTCAATGGCATTGCTGTCCAGTCCAAAGTTGCAGGCTCTGTGCCAGAGAAAGTCCTGCCAGAGATTACCAAGTCCAAGATAAGAAGCATCACTCAGACATCATCAATGCTGCCAATATACAATGTTGGGCGGCGGAACCTATTTGGCCAGATGATCCTTGTTGCCGAGAACAGAAAGCTCAAAATGAGTGATGTCTTGGCTCATCCCCTTGGGCCTTTGCCTTGGGCACTTGCCAGCGGTGATGGGTCTCTCCGCAAGACCAACAAGGCTGCCCTAGCAAAGGAGTTAGAGAGGAATGTTTCTCCTGCAGAAGTGATACCCGAGCCCTCTGCTACCATAATTGATGGGATGAGCCTGGTCCACAAACTGAAGGGAAACGACAAAACTTTTTCACAGCTTGCAGGTACAGCACTGAGTCACGCTGTTCATGAAGGTGCTAAGAGCAGGCGCATTGATGTTGTGTTTGATATCTACAAGGAGACATCCATCAAGGATGCAGAACGAGCCAAAAGAAGTGCAGGCACAGGAATTCATTTCAAGAACATTCAACCTGGGCACAACATCCAGCAGTGGAGAAAGTTACTCGGTAGTTCCTCCAACAAGGCAAGTCTTATCAAGTTCTTGGTAGAAGAATGGAAGGCACCACAGCACAGGGAGAAGCTCAAGGACAAGGAGCTGTATGTCACATGTGAGCAGCGCTGCTTCAAGATCACCAAAGAGCAGTGGGAAGAGGCTCCTGAGCTTAAGTCAACTCAAGAAGAAGCAGACACACGCCTTCTTCTCCATGCACTTCATGCAGCAGAATCTGGGAACAAGTCTGTCATCATCACTGCAGAAGATACAGACGTCATGGTGTTGTGTCTTGGCATGTGCCACAAGATCCCATCCCATCTGTTCCAGAAGTGCGGGACGAAGAACCGGACAAGATTCCTGGATATCACCACACTGAGCCGCACACTGGGAGGCAGCGTGTGTGATTCATTGATTGGTATGCATGCCTTTACAGGCTGTGATACCGTCAGTGCATTCGCTGGCCGAGGGAAGATGACGACACTCAAGCAGGTGAAGATGGACAAGACATACCAGGATGCTTTTCACGAACTTGGACGCTCATGGGAAGTGTCTCCTGAACTCTTTGAGAAGCTACAGGAAATCACCTGCCACATGTACCTACCATCTACCCACACAACTAAGGTAAACAAGCTTCGGTATGAGCTGTTCTGTGCAAGACGTGGAGAGGTAGAGTCAAGTCAACTCCCTCCTTGTGAGGACTGCCTCTTCATGCATGCACTGCGTGCAAACTACCAGGCTGCGATCTGGAGAAGTCTTCAGAGCCAGCCATTTGTTGCGAACCCAACAGACTGCGGTTGGATGACAGATGAGGACGGTAAGCTTGCCGTCAACTGGATGCGAGGCTCACCAGCACCAGATGCTGTTATGCAGCTACTGTCTTGCAAGTGTGTGCGGTCATGCGAACTCCCTAAGTGTACTTGCCTCAGCAATGGTCTAAAATGCACAGACATGTGCAGGTTACAGACATGTCAGAACAAGGCTATTGAAGAAGAGCCGGTGGCACAACAGTCAGATTCCGAGTCTGATGTAGATGATATTTAGGAGTAGTAATTTGCCATAATAGTATGTACAAGCCCATGGCATGCTTAGTGTGTATTTACAGGACTTGTATTAAATGTGACAATTACTATATGCATTTTGTTGACATTTAGGCATTCCTGTCCCCAAATTTGACATTTTAAAAAATTTCGGAATTTTCGGTAGGGTATGTCTATTCAAGAAGTGATAACGACCATTAAGCTACCAATGTGCAAGGGCTATCATATCAAAACATAAACTAGAGACATGTAGCAAGCTAAAAACACCTAAGAGAATTAGTCACCCCGGGTGGTACCGATATCCCAAAATTCGGGTCTTGGCTCATGGACTAATACAGGCACACACGAACAAGCGACGCTCTCCTTCTTGTGGCCGGAGATGCGGGGCGTCGGTCCAGCCGGCTGTTGTTTACATGCGTCGGACCGACGCCTCGCACACCAAGCTCACAGGCTTTCAACCACTGGGCGTTAAAGAGCCCTTCCGGGCAGCTCTGGTATGCTTTTTTTATGGGCGTTCAAGAGCCCTTCCGGGAACGAAGGGTTAATTAAATAGAACCAACTTTATACAGTGTAGGCGACACTGTGAAATTACCTTTGCAACCTCATTTGTCACGGATGCCACTATTAACCCTTCCTGCCCGGGCAGCCTTTCTAAATGAGAGCACTGAGAGCCCGGGGAATATGGCCGAAAAACGTTGTAATAGGCTAGCCATATCTTTGTTATTTTAACTGCTAGAGAATTCGCGCACATCTCAAAACGTAGTCCTGTTTCATATCTGTAAACTGGCATTGAGTAGAGCTCTCTAGGTCAACTGGTTCAGTTGTGATGACGATTTCCGTGGAGAGAGATTCGATGCAATGTTAGCAATATCGGACATTTGCAGACACTAATCTCGTCATAGCATACAACAACATTGATCCGACGTCTCCTTCTTGTTTTCGGAGGTGCGGTGTCGCAAAGACAGGCTTTGTTTACATGCGTCGGATGCACGGCCTTCAAAACACGCTTAATAGGCTTTCAAGCTTACAGATTTTAAAATGACACCCGGGCTCCTGCCCATCTGCCGCGGTGTCATTTTAAAATGACAACCGGGCAGGAAGGGTTAAGTAATAGTTGAAAATTGTAAGAAAATTATATTTAGAATATTAAAAAAGGACAAAATGTAATTTAAATGTGTTAAAGTATAATTTAAAGTATGTTTCATGCAGTGTGTGTGTTTAGCCAGTGTCGTGTGAGGAAGTGTCTACTTTTCTCTCCGGTATAGGGAATGTTAGCGCAAAGATAATGAAGATAAATGATAAATGGACAATACTTCGCAAACGGATCTATTTCGTCATAGTGAATAAATTGAGTGCAACAAATTATAATGTAAAACTTGCAAAATAAACAAACCAAAATGTATACGAACACAGTAAAAAGACAAAACAACCAATCAAAATCGCTATGTGGAAACAACGCATTAAGTAAAATTAATAATTTATAAATAAAAGAACAGAATCCACCACATAGGGTGTACATTATTACATGAGCAAGTTAATCTGTTTCACAAGCAAACTAATCGCACATATAACAACGCACTATCGTCACGTTCAAGGAATTAGTCAATTTGGGAAGTCTGGGACGTTCTGGTAAATTTGACTAAATTCTGCATGAATAAAGAAACTACAATTAGTGTCAAAATATTCTATTAAAATCAAATTTGCAACTTGATAAGACATTAACAATAGTACAAAATACAAATGGCTATCACTAACGATAGTGCTATCGGGTAGGTACAGTACCTGTAAGCATAGCATGCCTCAAGTGACCCCTAACAATTACTACCCTACTAATAACCTACATTTATTGTACAAATAAACTAAGGAAATCGCAAAAGCAAGCAATTGATACTATCGACAATGAATAGATATAATAAATACAAATATTTGAAGATACCCGGTATGAAGAAGGCACAATAGATTTAAACAAAGGAGTACTCTTTTAACAAGAACAATTAATTATACAAATTAATAATAACAATAGAAAAAGATAAACATTAATACATGTACAGACAAAAAGTAAGCAGAGGTTATAATATAAACTTCAAGTTAATAATGCTTGATTAAAATTATTGATATCAATTTTTTTAAGTCACAATAATTGACCTTAAAAAGATTAAATTTATGCAACAATTTACTTACAACAAAACCTCTGTCTACTAAGAGTCTGTATAGTAACAATGATAGTGAAGAAATGCCTGATTTAGTGTTTTCCAACAGTTTTTCAATAGGTGCCCAGTGCTCCGAGGCCAGGAAGAAATGCTGACCTAGCGAAAATCAAATTGCCACTAACTTCAATCGTAATAATTATATGCGTATTCCTCTGAACGTATATCATATAAGCGTATTATCCAGTAGTATCATACTATTAAATTAAAAATTAAATTCAGTTCTGTAAAAGTGAAAAAAGTGATCAAGTGAAAATAAACTAAATCTAGAATAAAACCTACGGACTGTCACCCACACAGTGCCAACTTTCACCCATCGCGCCCTGCTCACAATACTTCCCTACCCTACAGACGACACAAAATTACCTTATTTTCAAAAGGCAGGCTAAACAAAAAAATCATAAGCCCAAACCCCAGACCCTTTACATAACATTGGCCCAAAAAAAGCCCACAAAAAAGGAAAGAGAAATAGGGATAGACGGAAAATAAATTATATTTAAAGCAAAAAGCTCCTATTGGCACCGTAACACAAGGGCCACGTAAACTCCTCGTCCTACACGTACTGTACCGAACTTAACATTCAAATGCCTGGCTACATACACATATAAAAGACCAAACTCCCAGCCCTCCTGACAAATATTTTGGCCCACAAAAAGCCTATCATACAGCATAGGCCTTGACAATAAATAAATAAATAAATAAATAAACAAATAAATAAATACATATATACGGTATATAAATAATAGCAGTGATAGTATTACCCACCGGACCGCCGTCTGCCCACCCAGTAAAGTTAACATACAATATATATTTTTAACCCCCGGGCTCGCCTTCCTAAGGACAGCATTCAGAACCGGGCGATCTGGCCGAAAAACGCCGTAATAGGCCTAGCCCTATCTTTGTTATTTTAACTGCTAGAGAATTCACACACATCTCAAAACGTAGCCCTGTTTCGTATCTGTAGACTGGCATTAAGTAGAGCTCTGTAAGTCAACTGGTTCAGTTGTGATGATGATTTCCGTGGAGAGCATTTAGCCGCGGATTGAGCAATATCGGACATTTACAGACACTAATTTCGTCTTAGCAGACAACAACGTTGATCCGACTTCTCCTTCTTGTTTTCGAATGTGCGGTGTCGCAAAGACCGGCTTTGTTTACATACGGTCGACGCATGGCTTTCAAACCACGCTTAACCCACTGAGCCCCAGCAACGCAGGGTTTGCGTCCACAATGTATGTAACGCTAAACCCCAGCGACGCATGGTATGCGTCCTGGCCGGTCCGGTCCTAATTACTCCGGTCCTATGGCACCCCGAGGGCTCAGATTTGTATGGGAACTGTGTAAGTATCCCACGCACCCATACCGATGGTTGATAACTCTCAAAGTCCAACCGCGTGTGCGTGAGCATGCAAAAACATGTTTTTTGGGGAAAATTGCCTTCAATTTTTTACTCTTGTAAAATCCGTTTTTGGGGGCTCTTTAGGACCATTGTTTGCACTTTTTGAATTTTTTTTTTTTTTTTTCCCTTCATTCCTAACCCATTCGCTATTGTTTCTGGAATAAACAAAAATTTCAGAATCAGCAGGTCCTGGGTGGTACATTTATTAATATTTAGCTGGTACTCAGCGGGTTAATAGGCTTTCAAGCTTACGGATTTTAAAAGGACACCCGGGCTCCGGCCCATCTGCCGCGGTGTCATTTTAAAATGCTTCCCGGGCGGGAGGGGTTAAACAGCCATATGTTAACCCGTACAGCCCCAGCGACGCGCCTGACACGTCGGCGATGTATGTAACGCACAGCCCCAGAGACGCGCCTGGCGCGTCACCCTAATTGCGCCGACCGTAACCTCAGGTGTAGCCACTCAAGAGGGCTCAGATTTGTATGGGAACTGTGTACGTATCCCACGCAACCGTGCCGATGGTTGAAAACTCTCAAAGTCCACGTGCGTGCGCAATAACCTGGTTTTTTGGGGTAATTGCCTTCCATTTTTTACTCTTGTAAAATACATTTACGGGGGCTCTGTAGGACCATTCTTTAAACTTTTTGAGCATTTTTTCGTGGTTTTTCCTTCATTCCTAACCCATTCGCTAATATTTCTGGAATAAAACCATTTTTTGAAAACCGGCCGGGTTCTGGTGAACAAACATTACAAAACTAGCCGGGGCTGGACGGGTTAAAGCAATAATAATACCAATATTTTGTTTTTGTTTTGTTTTTTATAATATCTGTAGTTTAACCAGACCACTGAGTCACAAGAGACTCTCATAGGGCTGGCCTAATAATACTGTACCAATAAAATCCCCTCTCACCAGTCAGAAGTGATAAAAGTAAATTCAGTAAAAAAGAGTGGTAGTGCATCGATGTAACCAGATTACCTGAAAGTACTAACAAACATACATAAATATAATAAATTTCAGAAATCGTTTTAGTGTAACATAAGTGATATGGGCGACCTTACCTTACCTCCCCCCCCCCCCACTAACTGCAAAACAAACACTTCCCTTATCCTGTCCCCACTCAACCCACCCACCCTACTCTCCCCTGTGTTCAGGTTGGGGGAAAATCGGAAAACAGAAAAACAGAAAAAAAAATAGTTTTGTCATGTTACTGAGAATTGTCCGAATGTGGCGATGCAGTAATGGCGGCCACGGCTACGGTCTATTTACATTCATTCAACAATTGATTATGGATTATGGATTTCTGATTTATTTCACCATTGTAACCATTCATTCCTCAGTCACTGTTGACTGCTTTCATGCATCATTTGGGACTACAGAAAATCAATACAAGCTTGAGTGAAGGCTACAAGCAAGCAAGAGTCAGCTGACTGAAGTCAGCTGACTGACTGGCTATGTGATTTTGTTCTTGTTGGTTATATGGACCATTTGCTAAGATAACAACACTTTCTCTAGTGCAGTTTGAAGTGGTTTTAAGCCATGCAAATTGCAAGGGATCTATGACTATAAATAACCAAATAAGTGAGGCAAGTCGTCGTTCTAACCTCTTCCAGTTGTTGCTTGCTGCCTGGGTGGTGTAGCTTGGGGTGTTCTGCATGTTTCTTGACCTGCTGCTGGTGCTGGGCCTCAGCTTGGTTGCGGTGTTCCTCGTCCATCTCCTCTAGCTCATGCTTCCGCTGGTACTCCTTCTCTATCTCGTACTCCTTGAATTCTGTGCGGCGTTGCTTGTCAACTTTCTCCAGGTCTTCCGTCGTCTGAAAATTAAGAGGGAAACATTTTAAATGCTTTAAAGGGCATAGCGCATGTGGTTAGCTATGATGAGCTATCCTCATTATCATAAATGTTAGTGTACAGTATACCTCGTATGTGCAATAATAGTAGTCCGAGTTTCTTATAAATGTAAATATAAATAAATTAGTGTTGTTGTTGTTGTTGTTCCCTAAGCTGCCTGGCCGTACAGCCCCGAGTCCCTGAGGAAGGCCAAGGCCACGATCGGGCTTTCCCACAGAGCTCTCATTGAGTGTAGATTGTGTTGTTGTTGTTGTTGTTGTTTTTCCCCAAGCTGCCTGGCCGAACAGCCCCAAGGCCCCGAGCAAGGCCAAGGCCACAACCGAGCACCCCCACAGAACCCTCCCCGCCGACCACAATAAAGCCTGGGTGACCGAAGCCACTCCATGGCGGGGAGCTGAGGAGGGCGCGGAAACGCCCGGGAAACCAAAGCCCCACCCAGGGCCCTGTGCCCCTCAGCAATTATGAAGAGAAAGTTGAGGGGCAAAGGAAAGATGTGACGCTTTGGCTTCCAATCTTGGTAGATTAGGAGGTCAATCCACGCAAGAGACGCCGTCACTTGAGATTGTGTTGTTGGCGTAAGTGGTTGTGTGAAATGCAGTCTTCTATGATGTGTTTAATGGTATGGGGTGCTGTGTTACATCCCGGGCAGGCGTCGACAACGGAGTCATCCAGTCTCTTCTGATAGCTCAGGAGAGCTGGATGGTGTCCGCATCTCAGCCTGGCCAGGTGGACTCTGTCCTCGCGAGGAAGGGAGGATTCGGAAGGATGGATTTCGGGAGGTCGTGCATGCAGCTGCGTGTTGTCTGTGAGTGAGTGGATGGATCGGTAAGAGATATGAGTATGGATGTGCTTCTGGAAGTTGGTTCGGGGTGGGCAGGGAGGGAGAGAGGACAATAATTGTGTGTGATACCGTGTGCTGGGTGTTGTTTTGATATTTCTTGGTGACTGTGGGTGTGTTGCCATGTAGTTTAGTGGGTGGTCTTGGTTCGTGGAGGCTGCTGCCAGGAATTGAGTGCCTCTCATGTCCAGATGGTCTTTGACTTTGAGGATTTTGGTTTCTTGATGTAGGTGATTTGTGGGTGCAGTAGCTGTGCAGCCTGTAATGATCTTCAGGGCTTTGTTTTGAATAGTCTGTAAGGTCTTATGATGTGTTTCAGCTAGGTTAGAAGCCCAGGCTGGGCTTGCGTATTCCATCACTGATCTTATGTATTGTTTATATACTGTGGTGGTAGTTTCTTTGTTGTGTCCAAATTTTGTATGAGCAAGTGACTTGTGAGCAAGTGACCTGAGGGCGTTAAGTCTGGGTGTCAATTTCTTTTTAATGTTTGTGGTGTGCTGTTTGAATGTCATATGAGTATCATATGTTACTCCTAGGATTTTGGGTGTGTGTGTATGTGTTAGGGGTGTGTTGTTTATGGTGAGTTGAGGGATGTATTCGTGTTCTCCTGTCCAGCTTGTGAGCAGGGTTGCGGTGGATTTGGCTGGGGCTAGATTAAGTCTGTTTGTAGTGCACCAGCCATGTAGTGTGTTGAGATAGTGTGTCGAGATAAATTAGTGTTTTGGACAGTGGTGGCGAGAGGCATTTCCGAGCCCCTCGTGACATGAATTAGGGTATTGGGGTACCCATAGAATAACAGAATAGGTCAAAGAGTTTCAGGGGTCAGGTCAATGGCCACCATTTTGATTCTCAGTATCTCTGTAAGTACTGTACTACCATTTTGATTCTCAGTATCTCTGTAAGTACTCCATGCTGTGAAAGCAGTTACAAAGATGGACAGATATTTATAAGAGGGGTATGAAGGGGTATGAAGGGAGCAGAGCATGTGTGAGAGTAGGAAATGGTGAGTTGAGTGAATGGTTTGAGGTAAAGGTAGGTTTGCGACAGGGTTGTGTAATGTCACCATGGCTGTTTAATATGTTTATGGATGGTGTGGTGAGGGAGGTGAAAAGGAGAACTATGGGAAGAGGATTGGGTTTAGTAGGAAAGAATGGTAGAGATTGGGAGTTGAATCAGTTGCTGTTCGCTGATGACACAGCTTTGGTGGCGGATTCTGATGAGAAACTGCAGCAGGTAGTCAAAGAGTTTGGTGTGGTTTGTGGAAGGAGGAAACTGAAGGTGAACGTCAATAAAAGTAAAGTAATGGTGTGTAATAGGGGAGAGCATAGGGTGAATCTAGATGTGAGGCTGGATGGGGAAATATTGGAACAAGTAGAGTGTTTTAAATATCTAGGAGGAACAATAAGCAGGAGTGGAGGTATGGAAGTGGAGGTAAAACAGAGTGTGTGTGAAGGAAGGAAGGTTTTCGGAGCAATGGGAAGTATGTGGAAGACGAGAAATCTCGGAGTGAAAGTAAAAAGTGCACTGTATCAAGGAATTGTTGTGCCAACAGTGATGTATGGGGCTGAGACATGGGCTCTGAAGAAAAAGGAGAAAAGAGGGCTGGATGTATTTACCTATTTGTATTTACCTATTTGTAGTTTACAGGAATTGAGCAGCGCTCGTGTTGTCCTGTCTTAGTTACTTTATAATCAATCCATTTTACTTAGACAAGTATCGTAATGGATATTCCCAGTGTTACGACCGGGCACTCGGGTACACTAGGGCTCTTACACAGGACTCGAGTATGGCTCGCTGCCACAACGGAAACACACGATCCCAACCCCAGAGTACTGCCAGCCGAACAAAAAACGCCACTACCCTCCAGAGTTCTATCTGCTATAACGGGGTATACAAGAACTCGGTACTAGCGTTTCACACAACAGACTAATAACAAGACGGGAGTTATCTAGTCTGGTCAACAATCAAACAAAGAAGAAAGTACTACAACACTAAAGAATAGTGTTGGCCGAAGCCGAAGTAATCCACCCTTGAACTAAGAACTTAAGAAGTCCTCCACCCTCTACTTCGGATCGGCACTATTACGTTACGTTAAACAATAGTCCTCGAGCATCAAGCAAGGAATCTTCTGATAAGTTAGATGCTTCTCGAATACTCATAAGAAGTAAGTATCGGATTTTGAACAGCAATTTAATGAATAACTCACTGGTAATTAAAGGCTTTAAATTGACATAAGAAGAATTATAAGAATAAGCAATAGGATATGGCAAACATTAAGAAGAAGTACTCCGACAATGCACTGGCCATAGCCTACTAAGATTGTGCTCGTGGGCCACTAATCTCTGAAGTAGCTAAGCGTGCCACACATGAAATCAATAGTGCTTAAACAATAATATACATAAGGAGAAGCTTCAATACTATGCTGTATCTGCTGGTCGAGCAAAGTCTAGCTGGGATATCTAAGGTTAAGAGACAATGGCTGAGCAAGCGGCTCGTAGCCTAGCGAGGTCCTTAAGACTGTGCGGCCAAATTACGGTAATTGACGGGATGCTCTCTTGAGAGATCCAGATCACTAGTATCTGGTTCTCTCCTGGCGATCCTCTCAAAGTCAAGCAAATGAGATAGCACAGTGTTGGGTGGCACAGGCAAAAGCCCTCACTCGCAACACAGTGCTAAACTCCCACGGTACACAATCAAAAAGACCCCCTAGGCTTCCCACGTCTCCGTTGCAATTGTGCTGGTTCAACCAACCTAGCACTCATAGGAAATCACAACTCGAGGAACCCTATCCCAGTCTAGCATTACCTAAACCAGCAGAAAACAGGAACATGAATAATAGTACACAGGGAAATACATATACGAGTGCAACAAACATCAATCAATCCTATTCTAGTTAACCCTTCCAAAAATAGGCTATCTAACAGGCACTTATCTCGTGAGAACTCAAGCGATAATACTTTGGCTGACTAAATCTGCACCAAAGGGGTCATTGAGGTTATAAAGGGTCGAGAAGGGAAGAAGATAGGCTGTTCAGAGAGTAGAGAAAGTTCACATCAGTCGGAAGAATATATATAGTTGCAAGGGATATGAGAGGTCGCTTTGCCTGATGAGTTCTGATCTAAAAATGGCGAGACCTCCCTTTTTATACTCGGCCCCGTAGCGAGCATAACGGCAATCATGACGTCACATTCGCTCTCTCAATCTGGGATCGACAAAGGATTCCCACGCTCTGGATGAGGGGGGAGGGAGGGGGGAAGGAGGGAGGAGGGAGTGAGGCCTACACACCTCGTGGCGCGCACACTGTCCTCCGTTACATAACTCGCTCTCTCTCATCACATCATTATATATATATAAATCTCCCACACACAATACTTATATATAATGATTTAAAATAGAACTCGTTGACTTAGAAGAAAACAAAATACATAATGATAATACTTATAGTACAACGGTTCACATAAACTGAGTTAGGAAACTCTACACAGACTACAGCCAAAGTTCCTGCCCTGACGATCCTAGCGAGGGTGGGGCCTGACTGGGCGTTCTGTACAGCATGCTCATACTCGACATGCGTCACACCTCCCCCAAGATTTTACTTGCTCAACCCTGAGCTAAAATCTGATATACAGAACCCCATCAAACCCCTCACACCCAGCGACCGCATGGCACTAAAACAACGCTGAGTTTATCACTAAAACACATCTTATAAAAAAAAAATTCACATTTCATAACTCCTCCCAACAATAGTAAAAGACACAATATCATGCTCCCAGAGCGAGCTTACAGCAGCTCAGCCGTTTGATAGTTCGTGGACTACTCAAACCTTATAGGCTATGACAAACTTATACAATTATCTTCATCAAAAAGAAAGAGTTTTTATATGATTTTTATATTTTAATATGTTTTTTTCCGGCTGCACTATAAGGGCAGCCTATTTTCTTCTATACCAAACGCTCAACAATCCTGCTTTACGACCCAATACGCTGGGCTACAACCGCGAGCCAACAAGCACCAAGCGCAAAATACTACTCAAACCAAAGCAGGAGGCTACCCGTGTGTCAATTTACCCAGGATCATATACCCCTGAACGACCACATGCAACCTCGTTGTCACAACCGGCAATATGGCTTATGTCCAGGTTATATACCAATAACCTTAGTGACCACCTGGTCAGCCTCATATTCCGATTGTGAAACTGGTCCAAGATCTCGAGAGGGTAATGATCTGGGTAAACTACACCGACCGGACCATAGGCTGGAACATAGATCTCGAAATGCCCCAGCGCATCATTGTCCTTTTCACTTTCATTCATCAAGCTCTGACACGTTGCTGGTGCATTCTTAAGTCCGTAGGGCATAACATTGCACTGGTAGGTACTCCCGTCCACAACAAAACCACATACCTCTTTAGCGCGCTCGGACAAAGTTACACGCAACGACCACTCACGACATTCCTTATCCCTCAGATCCTTCGTCCACACGTAATCCAGCTCTGCTTGCACCATAGGCTGTCGAGCAGGATTTATACGGCAGGGAATTAAACTGAGCCTTGCACTATCTCCAGCCTGCATGTCGGATTCTACCCCGTACATCAGGCCTGGAGAAGCAACAAACATACGAAAGTACTGCCATAGCCTAGTAAGCAACTGCCTTGCACTGTCTCCACGAACAACATGCCTAGTGCCCTCCCACAACCCAGCCGAGACCGCAGCTTCTAACCTGTAGTCTCCCTCCTTCTCCACCTTCGTCCCTAGAACAGCCAGGTCATGAGAGGGACAATCAGTACCACCTGTGCAGTCACTCCCACAGTTCATTATAGCTAAGGCTTCCCCGCCGATACCGTACATGCGCACCCCCACATTCCTTGTGACGACATCTGCCTGCGCAGCATCACCGCTTTCAGCGACATGGCCAGATACAGTCGGTCTATGGTAGGGCTGTTGCATTAGACTAGAGCAGCATTGGGAGGCTATGCGACGACCGGGCACTGCGATACCACAGCCGACCTTACCAATCTGCTCAATGTCCTCCTTTTGACCACCACCCTTGGCAGCCATGGGTCGACCCTGACCTGGCAACCATGCCAAGGCCTCGTCGCCCACCTTAAACCACCGAAACAACGAGGCTAACGGTCTTTTAACAGTCACATGACCTGCCTGCGGAACATCTCGCACCGCCCGAGTTGTGAGACTCAGGGGCTCGGCACGACCAGTGGGGTATGAACCGAGCTGGTGCTGGAGTGCTGCACACTGCTGCTCAGGCAGGTGCTCTAGCACTTCCACAGCCACCAGACTCGTGTCCCCCGCCCACTGCTTCGCCGAGACATGACAATCCCTACTCTCCTCCACCTGTGCCCTACTGCCCCCCTCTCCTTCTCCACCTTGGCCGCGGCAGACCAACGCAGGGACAGTAGGCTGCTCAGGTGGTTGCCTCACAAACTCCTCCAACAGGTTCACATGACATGCTTCCCCGTCCTCGTGTTTAATCTCGGCAGCACCATTACCACACTTCTGAACTTCCGGATCCTCCAACTGCAGTTTACAAATATCTGAGGGAACCAATCTGTCTAGATGCTTCCGAAGCAACCCAAGTCCTTCCCCAATATCAAACTGAGCAACCCTTTTTTCTCTCCGTGTGCAACGTTGCTGCCCCGGAGTCCCTTCCGGCCCTACCTCCTCACTAACTGTGACAGGTCCTGGGGCCTCTCCAGACTCCAACATAGGTGCCAATACTAAATCACCCAGGAGAGCCGCCGAGTCAAAACTCTTAAAACCAACTCCAGCTTTAGCCTCCTCCTGTTGATCGTTCCTCTGCTGGTCTGAAGACGGAGGACTAGGCTGTGACACTTTATCTGCCCGAGCTCGGGTGACAACACACGCCATGGGTTGTGTCTGGCACCGCTCGACCCACTCTTGTTCTCCCCCACTCACGTCGGCCGGCCTCTCGGCAACGACTAAGGGTAGAACCTCAGAAGCGGGCATTGCAAAGTCGTTGCCGAGAAGAAGGTCGACGCCCTCCACTGGCAGTTTCTCCACAATCCCAACATCCAATTCACGTGCCACACCATCCACCTCCAACTCCAACCGCACCAGCGGGTATGACCGAGTTGCATTAATACCCTGCACCACTACCACCCGAGCCGCATTTATAGGGTAGCCAGTCAAATTGTTCATCAGAGTCTGGGAAGCACCTGTATCACGCAAGACCTCTACTCCATGCTTGCGCCCCGCCCACATCACGCAACCCCGTCCTCTATGGTCGCAAAAAACATCCTGAGCAGGGTTCGAGCCTCTCAGGTGTTTCTGCATTGGCTGTGCCTCAGCCTCTGACGAACTGCCCCGGGCAAACTCAGAAGACTTCGGAGACACACCAATGTTGCAGGCCAAAGACACAGCTGCTGTAGGTGGTTTGCTAGGACAGACTCTTGCAAAGTGCCCCTTTTCATGACAATGATAACACTCCAACTCCCCTCTGGGCTTCCCTTGGTACTGGGAAGGGCCCGGCCCCTTCTTAAATGGGACGGTGCTAGTCTTGTGGTCAGTCTTGGTATCATAGCTCTTGTACTTGTTTGCATAATGTATATCACTAACTCGGGGGGGGTGGGGTGTCACGCCCCTTGTTACCTGCCTCACTACGCTGGGCAGACCCGCACCCACGAATTAATGATAGCCGGAGGTCAGCCATCTCAGCTGCCTCCTGTAGAGTTTTAGGGTTCTTTTCTTTAATAGTTAAAGTCATATCTGCACCAGTACACTTATAAAACTGCTCGAGCAGAAACAGCTCAGTCAACTGTTCGGCCGTCTCAGCTTTCTCAGAACGTGTCCAGTTAGCAAGTGCATCTTTTAAGTCCCGGGCATGTTCAAGAAAGGTCGCCTCCCTAGTCTTCGTAACACCCCGAAACTTCAATCGATATGTTTCTGGTTGCAACTCGTATGCCCGTAGGACAGCTCTCTTCAATACTGGGTAGTCAATGCAAGACTCTAAAGGCAGTGCATCATAAGCCTTCAGACCCTTACCCGTAAGTCTTGAGGAGACCAGAGCTGCCCACTTCTCTTCAGGCCAATTATGCTCCCTACACTTCTTCTCAAAACGATTAAAAAATTCTGTGACTTCAGTTTCACTAAATGCCGGCACCAACTTGACTAAGTGGGACAAGGACTGTTCTCTTACTTGGCCCTCACGGCCCATCCGAATCCCTGTCGACTCTGCACGAGTCTTATCTAAATCTATTTGAGCACAATATTTCTCTGAGTCGTACCTAAGCTCAGCCTCGTGCCTCCTAGTCTCATTCTCCTGCTTCCTAGACTCAGCCTCAATCGCATACTTCCTAGACTCAGCCTCGATTGCATACCTCCTAGACTCAGCCTCCATCTCCTTCTCATGCCTCCTAGACTCATTCTCCATCTCCTGCTTCCTAGCCTCATTCTCCTGCCTCCTAGACTCAGCCTCAATTTTAGCAAGCTCAAGTTTAAATATCATCTCAGGAGACAGGCCGGAAGAGGGAGCTGCCACTACTGAAGGAGGGGGGGCAAGAACTGGGGAACCACCATACGCACCGCCCGAGGGCACTCCAATCTTCCAATGCTCATCCCTCTGTGGGAGAGTGCTAACCTCCGGCAACTGAGTGGACGGCACTGTGGGAGTCGAGTGAGAGGGGATCTGGGGAGGAACCCCCCCAAACGCCCTCTCCTCCGAAACCCCATGTCGCCCACGCAACACCCAGGAAATCAGCTCCCCCTTGGACATCCCTCCTACATTGGATAGACCCAAAACCTTGGCTATCAGGTGCAAGCCATAAACATTCACCCCAGTCAGCCTCTCCTCCGTCACGTGGTACTGCTTACTCACAAAAAGTCTAGCATCCTCCTCACTAGTTACTAACGGCACCTCCTCAAATAGCATCTCTCGCTCCTCGTCAGTACTAGGGCCCGACATACTGAAGTTCACCAAAAAATTCTCGAGACAAAAGTGTTAAACTCCCTTATGCAAGCACTAATTACTAAATTAACTGGAGTCTCTTAAATGCTCTCCTAATTGCCTTACAAAAAAAAATATTCTTCAATATGTACGCTAAAGTACCAACAAACAAATGTTGTACAACTCTGCAAAAAATTATACTGTTCACAAAATCCTAAGCAAGGTCGCCATTTGTTACGACCGGGCACTCGGGTACACTAGGGCTCTTACACAGGACTCGAGTATGGCTCGCTGCCACAACGGAAACACACGATCCCAACCCCAGAGTACTGCCAGCCGAACAAAAAACGCCACTACCCTCCAGAGTTCTATCTGCTATAACGGGGTATACAAGAACTCGGTACTAGCGTTTCACACAACAGACTAATAACAAGACGGGAGTTATCTAGTCTGGTCAACAATCAAACAAAGAAGAAAGTACTACAACACTAAAGAATAGTGTTGGCCGAAGCCGAAGTAATCCACCCTTGAACTAAGAACTTAAGAAGTCCTCCACCCTCTACTTCGGATCGGCACTATTACGTTACGTTAAACAATAGTCCTCGAGCATCAAGCAAGGAATCTTCTGATAAGTTAGATGCTTCTCGAATACTCATAAGAAGTAAGTATCGGATTTTGAACAGCAATTTAATGAATAACTCACTGGTAATTAAAGGCTTTAAATTGACATAAGAAGAATTATAAGAATAAGCAATAGGATATGGCAAACATTAAGAAGAAGTACTCCGACAATGCACTGGCCATAGCCTACTAAGATTGTGCTCGTGGGCCACTAATCTCTGAAGTAGCTAAGCGTGCCACACATGAAATCAATAGTGCTTAAACAATAATATACATAAGGAGAAGCTTCAATACTATGCTGTATCTGCTGGTCGAGCAAAGTCTAGCTGGGATATCTAAGGTTAAGAGACAATGGCTGAGCAAGCGGCTCGTAGCCTAGCGAGGTCCTTAAGACTGTGCGGCCAAATTACGGTAATTGACGGGATGCTCTCTTGAGAGATCCAGATCACTAGTATCTGGTTCTCTCCTGGCGATCCTCTCAAAGTCAAGCAAATGAGATAGCACAGTGTTGGGTGGCACAGGCAAAAGCCCTCACTCGCAACACAGTGCTAAACTCCCACGGTACACAATCAAAAAGACCCCCTAGGCTTCCCACGTCTCCGTTGCAATTGTGCTGGTTCAACCAACCTAGCACTCATAGGAAATCACAACTCGAGGAACCCTATCCCAGTCTAGCATTACCTAAACCAGCAGAAAACAGGAACATGAATAATAGTACACAGGGAAATACATATACGAGTGCAACAAACATCAATCAATCCTATTCTAGTTAACCCTTCCAAAAATAGGCTATCTAACAGGCACTTATCTCGTGAGAACTCAAGCGATAATACTTTGGCTGACTAAATCTGCACCAAAGGGGTCATTGAGGTTATAAAGGGTCGAGAAGGGAAGAAGATAGGCTGTTCAGAGAGTAGAGAAAGTTCACATCAGTCGGAAGAATATATATAGTTGCAAGGGATATGAGAGGTCGCTTTGCCTGATGAGTTCTGATCTAAAAATGGCGAGACCTCCCTTTTTATACTCGGCCCCGTAGCGAGCATAACGGCAATCATGACGTCACATTCGCTCTCTCAATCTGGGATCGACAAAGGATTCCCACGCTCTGGATGAGGGGGGAGGGAGGGGGGAAGGAGGGAGGAGGGAGTGAGGCCTACACACCTCGTGGCGCGCACACTGTCCTCCGTTACATAACTCGCTCTCTCTCATCACATCATTATATATATATAAATCTCCCACACACAATACTTATATATAATGATTTAAAATAGAACTCGTTGACTTAGAAGAAAACAAAATACATAATGATAATACTTATAGTACAACGGTTCACATAAACTGAGTTAGGAAACTCTACACAGACTACAGCCAAAGTTCCTGCCCTGACGATCCTAGCGAGGGTGGGGCCTGACTGGGCGTTCTGTACAGCATGCTCATACTCGACATGCGTCACACCAGTTCCCAGTATTTTGGACTAACATATAACTTATGTTGCCCTATTTCCATATTTACTTTTATCCAACCTAGATTTGAACATGTTAATGTTCCTCGCTCTCACCACCTCCTCCTCCAAGTTGTTCCAAGTCTCTATACTCCTATATGGGAAGCTGAATTTCTTTGTGTCCTTACGACATCTGCCCTTCCTCAGCTTAAACTCGTGCCCTCTTGTCCTTCCATTATCCCTCACGAATAGATCTTCCCTATCTACTCGTTCCAAACTTTTTACTCCCTTGAACATCGTTATTAAGTCGCCTCGTTCCCTTCTCTCTTTCAAGGTAGGCAGTTGTAGTGTCTTAAGTCTTTCCTCATATGTCAACTCCTTCAATCTTGGGATCATCTTCGTTGCTATCCTTTGGACTTTCTCTAATTTGTTTATATGTTTTTTCAAATGTGGTGACCATATCACTGCTGCATATTCTAATCTTGGTCTTATCATAGTCATTATCAATTTTCTTAACATTTCTTCATCCAAATAGTTAAATGCCACTCTCATATTGGTTATTATTCCATATGCTCCTGCAATGATCATGTTAATATGCTTCTCCGGGGATAGATCATCTTGTATTATCACTCCAAGGTCCTTCTCATGCCGTGTTTTGCCGATTATTTCAATTCCTAATTTTGTACACCCAGCTTGGCCTTATCTCACTTGTTCCCACTTCCAAAACATGACACTTTTCTGCATTGAAACTCATTTTCCAGGTTTGGCTCCATCTGTGCAACTCATCTAGGTCCTTTTGAAGATCCTGACAACTTTCTATACAGGTGACATTCTTCATGATCTTAGCGTCATCCGCAAACATATTCATATGACTATTCAAGTTTTCTGGCATGTCGTTTACATAAAGTAGGAACATTATCGGACCCAACACTGATCCCTGTGGTACTCCGCTCGTCACACTCCTCCACTGTGAATATTCGTCTCGTATCGTGGTCCTCATTTCTCTTCCTATTAAAAAGTTTTCCATCCATTTTAACATCCTACCATGTACACCTCCAACAACCTGCAATTTCCACAATAACCTTTTGTGAGGCACCCTGTCAAAGGCCTTTTTCAGGTCCAGGTAAACACAGTCAACCCATCCCTCTCTCTCCTGTGTAACATCTACAACTCTGCTATAAAAGCTTAATAAATTAGATACACAAGATCTCCCTTCCCTGAATCCAAACTGTTTCTCGCTAAGCACCCCCTGTCCCTCAATGAAGTGTGTCCACTTTTTCCTTATAATTTTCTCACAAATTTTACAAACAATGCTGGTGAGGGACACCGGTCTGTAGTTAAGCGGATTTTCTCTGTCTCCTCCTTTGTAAATTGGTACTATGTTAGCTCTCTTCCATTCCACTGGCAGGTCTCCCTCATTCAGTGAAGATTTGATGATTTCATAGATTGGTTCCACTAACTCTTCCGCACATTCTTTGAGGATCCATCCAGCCACTCCATCTGGTCCCATTGATTTCCTCACGTCCAAATCCTGCATCAATTTCAGCACTTCACTTTTTGTCACTTTCATTTCAGGCATCTGTGGTGTTCTCATTTCTCTATTAGGTTCTATAAACTCCTCCTCTTTTACAAACACTGACTGAAGCTTTTCATTCATAACTTCACACAATTCTTAATCTTTCTCATAGCTGTTTGTTCCAACTCTTAGTCTGACAATACCTTCTTTTGTTTTTATTTTTCCATTTACAAATCTATAAAATAGTTTTGGCTCATTTTTGCACTTCTCTACAATATTCCTTTCATATTTATGTGATGGAGATGAGCTGCTTGAGGAGTATGTGTGGAGTTACTCGTAGAGACAGATTGAGGAATGAAGAGATACGTAGGAGAGTGGGGCAGCAGGAACATTTGTCAGCCAGAGTGGACAGAAGGGTGCTGAGCTGGTATGGTCATGTTGAACGAATGGGAGATGAAAGGCTTACAAAGAGAATATGTGAGTCAGATACAAGGGGAGATAGAAGGGCAGGAAGACCCCCATTGAGATGGAGAGACTGTGTAAGAAAGGCTTTGGATGATAGAGGAATGACTATAGATCAGGCAGGGGAAGTGGTGGTGGACAAGAGTGAATGGAGAATGCTTGTGAATAGTTGAGTGAACACGTGGTCATTTGGAGTAAGGGGTCGGGCGCAAGTTGGACTAGATAATAGTCCATCAGGCGCCTGGCCCGGGGAGACGATTAATATGAAGGGTGTGCCTGGAAGTGTGGTGGGAGGGCTTGTGGCTTTGGCTCCGCTGCACGTCTGCCTGCCGAGATCGGAACCTCTCCGGGTGGTCAGGGGCCGGGGGAGTGCTGAAGCGACCTTGGTAACCCTGGTCTCTGGGTCTTCTCCTGGGTGACCTGGATGTGTGAGAGTTTGTGTTTTTTATCTGTGTTTATTTTTTGTTTTATGATGTTTTTGTGTTTTCCCTGTTCTTGCTCTGTCTTGAGTCGGCTACCCCCAAAATGGGGATTGGGCCTGAGCATATAGATAGATAGATGATAAATTGTATGAGCAGCATAAGCTTAATAATGAAATGTAGAAATAATGGCAAGCTATCGAATAATGCACTGTGAAAGTGAAAATCAAGATGGAATATTTTGATACGTTGGCCGTACGCTCTTGTACTAGAGTACCTGTGTATACCGTTAGGAAAATACCTCCTCTACACAGGCCGATACTATTGGTGTTGCCATATGGATAGAGCTGCCAATACAGTAGAACCCCGCCGATCCGGTGCTCTCAGATCCGGAAACCCAATAGATCCAGACAGGCATTTTGATCCAGACTCATGTTTCAGCCAACCAAACTTGTCTGGATGGCTTGGGAAAAATATAAGTCAATCCGGAAACGAGTGAGACGAATACAAGTCACCGAGCGTCTTGTTTAAATCCAGCGTTTGGTACAGGCGGCGCCTATTATCCCAATTACAGTACTGTACATTGATCTCTATAATACAGCCCCTCCACATAGTCCCTCTTTTCAAAACAGTTTATGCCACCAACACTATCAAACAAGCATTATTATCTCTTATTCCAGTACAGTAATATGAAGCTCACAACCTTACGATATTCCCGATCACGCTTTCTCGATGTACGACATTGTAGTAAATAGAGAGTCAGAGACCGCTGGTATATTTTTAATTATTTTGGTAGATACCTGTACAGTACTATTAGTCATATTGTCAATATTGATTCGTATCAAATACAATAATATATAAAAGCTCAATATTGAATCAATATTGACAATATATGACTAATAATGTCTACCAAATGTATTTATTATGTACCACCAGTCAGCTGAGCATCGGTCTCTGTTAACTAAAGGGTCTCTGTTTACTAAATTGCCGATAATCGGGAATTCGTGAATCTTGTATGTTGTGAACTTAAATTTATTTGAATTGGGGATAATATAGCTTGTAGATGGTATTGGTGGTATAAACTGTAATGGAAAGAGTCTTTGTTTAATAAAGGGACTGTTTACTGATGTGCATTGGTGCTCATACTTTGGAGAAAAAAAAAGCATAGGCCTAGGCCTACTTTGTACAATCGAGTATCATTTATATCTTCAGTATGCTTATAAATCACATGTTTTGGGTCAGTGTATACTGGGGGAACACTAATCTGTTTCAGAAGGGGCTGTACATCGGAGTTTGATATCCAGACTTGTATATCAGCACTCAGCCATCCATATTTATCTGGATGGCTGAAATCTAAATCTGGTTGTTTAAGTTAGATATCCGTATTCATGTTTCAGCCATCCGGATTTGTCTGGATGGCTGAATATATATCTGGACTTTTGGCAGATCCAGACAGGGTTCTCCCCCAATCAGTCTGGATGGGCGAGGTTTTACTGTACCGTACGTATTTATTTATGATTAACGAGACCTAACTATGAATAATTGCATTGATATTGATACTTAAGGATAGACAAATTTTACACTCACGTGATATATATATCAAATACTGCCTTCACATTACTTCATCATGTATGAAATATATCAGGGTAGGGTAGCTAAAGGCAATATGAAATCATATTCGAAATTTGCGGGCTAATTCGGTTATCATTTACACAAGAGAGAGGCGACAGGGGTTGCCATCAACTTTCTAAGCTTAAAATATCTTACATGGCTTTGTTTACTATTTTCGATAAAAATGTGTGGTAAACCAAGACAACTGTGCAGTATCAATCATTCTTTAACATGCTTTAGACAGTGATAAAATGGAATGGGATATTGCATGAGCTATGCCCTTTAAGTCAAATTACCCTATGTTCTTTATTAGGTGCCCAGACAACTCAACCAGTAGATATATTCAACCAGCTCTCAGCCAATTCCTACTCTACCGTTACTAAAAAAAATTAGTTAGATTAGATTACGTTAGTCTAGGCTAGGACTTTAAGTTATGGTCTTTGAAAGGGATGCAGTCACAGAGTGCGAGGTGAAGTTGAACGGTCAGGTTATGGAGAATGTCAGCTCATTTATGTATTTGGGCAGTGTGTTGAGTAAAGATGGGAGTATGGAGGAAAAAGTGCGGGAGAGGATACTACAGAAGAGGGTTGTAGGAACGCTGAATGCAGCAACAAGAAATAGGGTGGTCAACATGGAAGTAAAGAAGCTTGAATAAAAAGCCTTTGTTCATGAACGTTTGTTTTGTTTTCGAACTTAACCCTTACTGTACCAGCGACGGTATACAGCCGTCAGTAATAAAGTATCTCAGTACCAGCGACGGAAGATCACTGTCAGTACTATGCGGTCCTTTTAACTGCCCATATCGAGCGGTACCAGGTACCGTGACTTATACGCACTGCTCTGAGACCTTGGTAACACTTCTCAGCCTGTATCCAAGCCTGTGGGGGCTAGCTGGGACAGTATTCATCCAACTTTCGGGGTGAGAGGGAATTCTCTCTCGACTCTGAAGCCATTTTTGCCACAATGCCTGGTACTGGAAGGTACATTTATAGTAATACCCTCTGGTACAGTAGGGGTTGTTGTTGTTCCCCAAGCTGCCTGGCCGAACAGCCCCAAGGCCCCAAGCAAGGCCAAGGCCATAACCGAGCGCCCCCACTGAACCCTCCCTGCCGACCACAATATAGCCTGGGTGACCGAAGCCACTCCATGGCGGGGAGCAGAGGAGGGTGCGGAAATGCCCGGGAAACAGTAGGGGTTAAGAGAAAAGCCTGACATAAAGGCTTTGTTCATGCATGTTATTTTTTTCATCTTTGTATTCATTTGTTTTCTTTTTACTTTTTTACTAGAGTGAAAACCAAACCTGAAATTTAAAAGTATAACACAACCTATGTGCATGACTATACAAATGGGTAATTCTTGAAAATACCTTCTAAACCTGTCATATAAAACTGACCTTTACAATAAGTTTTTTTAGGTCCTCCACTTCAAAGCGTGTGGGGTTCCTGTGGTCGATGTGGACGGGCATCTTCAGCAGGGTTCGGTCCACTCCAGTCTTCTTTTCATGCTCCTGAAACAAATCACAAAAAATTAGAAGTGGTAAGATTCATTAGTGATGTTTACTGTATATTTAGGTTGAGCCTCAGGTACCAAACCTACATACTGTACTCCGATAGTCATGAAATTCAGTGATAGGAGAGGCTGGGAATGCGGGAGGCTGGGAATGCGGGAGGCTGGGAATGCGGGAGGCTGGGAATGCGGGAGGCTGGGAATGCGGGAGGCTGGGAATGCAGGAGGCTGGGAATGCGGGAGGCTGGGAATGCGATATCCCCCGGATGAATAACAGAGGTGCTATGGGCTCTCTGCGAGAGGGCTGGTTATCACACAGAGGCTCACGTCTCTTCAACAAACTCCCACGGCGAGTAAGAGACATGAGGGACGTCTCGTTAGACAACTTCAAGAGAGCCCTCGATGTCGAACTGCAAAAAGTGCCAGACGAGCCCATCTTCGTAAGGGAGCGAGCTGTCGCTTCAAACAGTCTGCTGCACCAAATCACCACCCAGAATGAGGGGCGGCGCGCTCCTCGGTGCCGCTAGAAGTGTGGCGAACATATCACAAGGTATCAAAAGGTAAGGTAGTACAAAGGAAGTACAAAGGAGTACAAAGGAAATCAGGCAACAACAGATCTAGTGACCCTTCTAGGTTGCTTGTCCTCCAAAACACGGAGGATCAAGTGTCCAAACAGTGGTTTAGAGTGGGTAAGGGAACATTGGAAAGGGAATTACTGCCCTGGAACTAATGTCCGTGGCAGGATTAGGAAGTTAGTAGAGGACAGATGGGTTAGTAACTAAGGGGGGGATAAAATAAAGTTATTCATTTACAAACGCAGTCAGTCGCGGGTTTGATGAGAGATATTTGTCTAGGCGGAGTTTAAATGAATCAACGGTGATGCAGTCTATAACGTTTCGGGGAAGCCCATTCCACAAATTGACAACTCGATTGAAGAAGAAATTCTTAGATTCGTGCGAGTTAAAAGATTTTCCAATAATTTTGCAACCGTTTCCCCGCATGTAATTAGATTGGTCGATAGTGAAGTACCGGTACTTACTACAGTTCATATTGTCGATGCCTTTGATGATTTTGAACACTTGAATTAAGTCACCTCTTAATCTGCGCTGGGTTAAAGGAAATAGATTTAATTCTCTAAGACGCTCTTCGTATGGTTTGTTCTTTAGGCTAGGTATCATTTTGGTAACTCTACGTTGAACTCGTTCTAGCTTGTTTATATCTTTTTGGTAATAAGGGCACCAGGATTGAACGCAGTATTCCAGAAGAGGGCGGACTAAGGAATTGTAAAGGGTTAGGATAACTTCTTTGGATTTATGCTCAAATGACCTGCCTATAAAGCCAATTTTTTTTTTTTTTTTTTTTTTAAGGAGACAATGAACGGAGGAAGGAAAAACACAGATAAAACAAGAAGGTCCATGTGCCTAAAGGCATCCTCCATTCATAAAATGTTTGTAACAACTGGATTTAAACATTTGTAGATTGTAAGTTTGTGGAAAGCAATTCGAGGGAAGTGAATTCCAAAGAGTAGTAGCTCTGGGGATAAATGAATTCTGATATGCAGAAGTTCTGCATTGTGGAGGAGAAAGTGTAAATTCATGGGCGCTCTCAGCTGCCCTAGTTCTACGGGGAAAGATGTGGAGAGGCGGCACAATTGAAGCAAGTTCCTCGGAACAATTGCTGTGAAAATATCTGTAGAATAATGCAAGGGATGCAACGTTTCTTCGTATGGATAATGTAGGAAGGTCCTGTGTGATTGCAGGGTTATTGATTAATCTAATAGCTTTATTTTGAATTTTGTCCAACTGCCTCAATGCAACCACTCCACTTCCACCCCACAGAGGTGAACAGTAATCCATCTGAGAACGCACATGACTTTTATATATTACGGCCAACTGCTCGTCAGTGAAGAATTCTCGAACTCTGTACAGGAGTCCCAGTTTTTTAGAGGCATTCTTAGCAATGCTTCTAACATAATGTGTCCAGCTCAAGTTAGTAGTTAATGTTACACCGAGAATGTCAATACTAGGGGAAGTGGGAATATTTACATCATTAAAAAATATAAGGGAGTCAGTGAGATTCTGTCGGTTAGAAAATTGAATGTACTTGGTTTTCTGTGCATTAAAGGAAACTAGATTCTTTTGTCCCCATCCATTAATTCTAGAAAGGTCCTGGTTCAGAGAAATTGCAGTGTTTATTTTTGAATTTGTAAGATTGGGTTGGGTGAAAGAATTGGTAAATGTGAAGGAACTGTGGAGTGTTGAGTCATCTGCGTAGGAATGTATTGGATTATGAGTGGTAGATATGAGATCATTGATATGAATGAGGAACAGAATTGGGGCCAAAACTGATCCCTGGGGAACACCAGCATTTATTGAGTGAAATTGAGAATAAAGGCCATCTACCATTACACGTATTTTTCTGTTATGAAGATAAGAAGAAATTAGTGGAACTAATGATGCAAGGCCGTAGTGTGACATCTTCACATCTAATTAATTATTTTGTTTGCCTTCTTAACAACTTCTGAACATTGTTGACTCGGTTTTAGGTTACTCGATATTGTTACTCCCAGATCGGTTTCTCTGTTTACATTCTTAAGCTGAGTGCCATTCATCGAATAGTTTGCTTTCTCATTTAGGTATCCGACATGTAGTACTTTACATTTATCCGCATTGAAACTCAATTGCCAAATTTGGGCCCAACATGACAATTTATCTAGATTGTGTTGCATATCGTCAACTTGTTCTTTTGAGAGTACGCTATTTGCAATTTTTGTATCGTCAGCAAATTTTGAGATTGTACAGGTGAGACCCTCATCTATGTCGTTGATGTAAATTAGAAAGAGAATTGGTCCTAGTACCGATCCCTGGGGTACCCCGCTACTTACATTGGTCCATTTAGATGCCTTCCCGTTTATGACTACCCTTTGCTTTCTGTTGCTGAGCCAATTTTCTATCCATTTCAACACACCATCTTGTATTCCATGCACTTTTAGTTTTAGCAGTAAACGTTTGTGGGGAACTTTGTCAAAGGCCTTTTGAAAATCAAGGTATATAATATCTACAGCTTTACTCTCATCGTAGAGGTTGAGGATATCGTGGAAGAAGTCTAAGAGGTTTGTTAAAACAGGAACGTTTTTTACGAAAGCCGTGTTGAGTATCTTTAAGTATGTTATTTTCCTCTAAGTGTTTTACGAGTCTGTCTCGTATGACCGTTTCTAGCATTTTACATACAACTGAGGTTAAGCTAATTGGACGATAGTTACTGGGTAGGGATTTGCTGCCTTTTTTGAATATCGGTGTTACGTTGGCTAGCTTCCACTGATCAGGCATAGTTCCAGACTCCAAGGATTTATTGAATAGTAATGTCAGTGGTTTGGAGAGCTCATCCTTAGCTTCCTTTAGAATTCTAGGCGAGATTGTATCAGGTCCTGGCGTTTTATTTACCTTGAGTTTATCTAAACAATTCAATACTTCTCTCTCTGTAACGGTGATATTGCTTAGAACATCTGAATTATCAATCTCAATCGGCAATGGTGTAGGGATATCACTGAGGTCTTCTGTTGTAAAAACTGATGCAAAGAAGGTATTGAGGGCATTACTCATTTGTACTTCGTCTTTGGTGTATTCTCCATTTTCTTCGACTAACGGTCCAACAGTTGAAGTAACTACTTTTTTCTTTCTGATATAACTATAGAATTCTTTCGGGTTTGTTTTACTTTGATTCGCAATATGTAACTCTAAGGTCTTTTTACTTTGCTTAATTAACTTTTTGGCTTTGCGTCGTAGCTCTACAAATTTCACCCGTTCTTCGTCATTTTGTGAGGATTTTAATCTATCATTAGCAAATTTTTTAGCAAGCAGGCAGTTTGAAATATCTTTATTCCACCATTTGGGCTTATTATTATGGCCTGGACGCCGTATTTTCGATGGTATGCAGTCTTGCACTGCTTTTAGGTAAGTGGTTTCGAATAACTTCCAAGATGTATTTATGTCGTTATTGTTAATTAAAAAGCTCCAGTCAGTTTCTTTAAACATAGCTCTAAGTTTATGGAAGTTTGCTTTCTTGAAATTAGGGACTTTTTCGATGCTACTATTTGGTTCGTTACTAGTAAACTTTAAAGTGAAAGTTATCGTACGATGGTCGCTGTTACTGAATTCATCACCAACATTCAAATTCTCTATCAATTCTTCTTTTGTTGCAAGTACAATGTCAAGAACGTTATTACCACGGGTCGGCGTTCGAACAAATTAATAAAGCGAACTCTCTTGCAAGTTCGTATACAAGTCATGTCCGGAGTGTGAAGTAAGAGTATCGCCCCACTTGGTCACAGGTAAATTAAAGTCGCCAAAAATTACGGTATCTTGTGAGTTACTTACATCTGCAATTTGTTCGTAAATTTCTCGGTCAGTTTGCACTGATTGAGCTGGAGGTCTGTATTTTAACGCAAGTATTATTTTTGTACCTTTATTATTCTTTATTAGCACAAAAGATGTGTCGACGTTCACAATTTGAGGTTTTGACACGAGGGTCGGGTTAAGACTTTCTTTGATATAAAATAAAACGCCACCTCCATTTTTATTTATTCGGCTGTTCTCAAACATTACATAACCGGGAAGTGAATACTCTGCTAAAAAGTCTCTATCTTCTGTATTGAGCCAAGATTCTGTTATGCCAATCACATCATAATTTTCTGTAAACACTAGTTCCTCTAAATCTGAAAATGTATTGCGTATGCTACGAGCGTTTGCATAGAAAACCTTTAAAGTTGCGGTTTTAGAACTCACAGAACGTTCTCTCATCGAATTTTTGGTTCTGGTCGGATCTACATTTAGATTCATGGCTGTCCTCGGTCCTCGGTCGTTATCCCTGGCGGTTTTGAATTTGAGTCGTGTTGGTGGAGCTTTATCCAAATTCGCGGTTCTTGACGGATTAGTATTTAATTCCTTTGTAGGTTGCCGTCCTCGCTGTCTTCGGTCCTCCTTCCTGGTTGTCCTGTGCCGAGTCGATTTCTTCTCCGAAAATCCTTCACCTTCACTTCAGGTAAGGTGACATAGGAGTGAGACTGGTCACATATCACCTCCTTAAGGACTCGGGGCTGTTCGGCCAGACAGCTTCGGGAACGACAACAACCTTATTCATAGGGGCGGGTGCCCAACCCCGAAAGGGGTTGAAATAGGGGAGCTATCCCCCCGCCAAAGGTGGCTTTCTAGGGCCTTTCCTAGCTGATGCTGAGAGGATTGGGTTCTAGTCATGTGGTGATGGGATGGTCTATTAGAGTGAGAACTGAGCGATCTCTGCCATACCCATAGCTTACTCTGACTGTTCCTTTTACTTATATATTTTCTAGATCTCAAGTGACGGCGTCTCTTCCGTGGATTGACCTCCCAATCTACCAAGATTGGAAGCCAAAGCGTCACATTTTTCCTTTGCCCCTCAATTTTCTCTTCATAATTGCTGAGGGGCACAGGGCCCTGGGTGGGTCTTTGGTTTCCCGGGCGTTCCGCACCCTCCTCCGCTCCCCGCCATGGAGTGGCTTCGGTTACCCAGGCTTTATTGTGGTCGGCAGGGAGGGTTCTGTGGGGGCGCTCGGTTATGACCTTGGCCTTGCTCGGGGCCTTGGGGCTGTTCGGCCACGCAGCTTGGGGAACAACAACAACCTTATTCATAGACTTTATACCAAGTCATTCTCTAACCTCTGCTCTCATTGGTTCCTCTCTTACTGAGACATTACACATACATCTAACTATGCTCATTTGGTACTTAAATTACTACCGGTATTTTAAAAAAAAAAAATAAGAAAATAAAGTTACCTATGTTTAATCATGGAATTAATGGGTATCATACCTTGACAGCCAGGTGCCTCAAACGTTCCAGCTCTCGCCTCTTTAATTCATCCAGCTTAGTGCGAATATTGTGGTCCACAAAATGAAGCTCACGGGCTATCTTGCCAGACTGAAAAATAAAAATATAAATATATATTAATTTGTACAGTACAGTACATTACTTAGTACAGTATTATGTATACTGTATATAACATATAATAAATAAGCTAATACTGAAGACTTTGGAAACCAATAATTTAAGAAGAATTAATAGAATGAGTAGGCCTACCTAATTCTTAACTTAAATTAAGTTTGTTTATGTACTCAGATATTCGCCAACCCCTGGTAATCTGAAATGTTTCAAAAATTAGAACCCTTACTCAATCCTATGTTCCCCCTTCCACCTATTAAAATGTAAAACTTTCAAACTAAACAAACCAAAACATGGACAAAGACAATATAAAGGCAAAATAACTTATCAAAATCGCTATGTGGAAACAACGCTTACTAAAATAAATTTTATGAAATAAAAGAACATAATCCACCACATAGGGTGTACATTACTACATGAGCTAGTTAATCTGTTAATATCATTAGGGTCTCTAATGATATTATATTAGTGATATTATAATTATATTAGTATATAACTACTACAGTAATTACTGTAGTTATATACCGTACTTACCTTACCTTACCTTTGGATACCTTTGGATGTGTTCGCCGCTCCTCTAGCGGCACCGAGGAGTGCGACGCCCCTCGTTATGGGTGGTGATTTGGTGCAGTAGACTGTTTGAAGCGACAGCTCGCTCCCTTGCGAGGATGGGCTCGTCTGGCACTTTTTGCAGTTCGACATCTAGGGCTCTCTTGAAGTTGTCTAACGAGATGTCCCTCATGTCTCTTACTCGCCGTGGGAATTTGTTGAAGAGACGTGGGCCTCTGTGTGATAACCAGCCCTCTCGCAGAGAGCCCATAGCACCCCTGTTATTCATCCGGGGGATTTCGCATTCCCAGCCTCTCCTATCACTGAATTTCATGACTATCGGAGTATGTAGGTTTGGTACTAAACCCTCTGCGATTTTCCATGTGTATATTATTAGGCAACGTTCTCTTCTACGTTCCAGTGAGTACAGATTCAGTGCTCTTAAACGCTCCCAATAGTGTAGATGTTTTATCGAACTTATATGCTAAGTGAAATTTCTTTGTACACTCTCTACGTCATTTATTTCACCTGCTTTGTATGGGGATGTTAATACGCTACAGTATTCAAGCCGCGGTAGCACTAGAGATTTGAAGAGCGTTATCATAGGCAATTCACCGCGTGTTTTAAAAGTACGCAGAATCCAACCCGTTAAGATGTTTCGCAGCCGCCACTTTGACCTGATTATGTACTTTGAAACCCATATTTTCAGACATTAATACCCCAAGGTCTTTCACACTGTCTTTCCGTTCTATTATGTGGTTAGATTCTGTTTAGTAATTTGTAATTTCTTTAACACCATTATTATCTCCGTACCGTATTAATTGGAATTTTTCCTCATTGAATTGCATGTTGTTTTCCCTGGTCCACTGGAACACTACATTCATGTCTTCCTGCAGTCGGCCCGTGTCCTCTTGTGTGTTTACTATCTTACTTAATTTTGTGTCATCAGCAAAAGACGACACCGTACTGTTGTTGTTGTTGTTGTTGTTCCCCAAGCTGCCTGGCCGAACAGCCCCAAGGCCCCGAGCAAGGCCAAGGCCATAACCAAGCGCCCCCACAGAACCCTCCCTGCCTACCACAATAAAGCCTGGGTGACCGAAGCCACTCCATGGCGGGGAGCTAAGGAGGGTGCGGAAACGCCCGGGAAACCAAAGCCCCACCCAGGGCCCTGTGCCCCTCAGCAATTATGAAGAGAAAGTTGAGGGGCAAAGGAAAAATGTGACGCTTTGGCTTCCAATCTTGGTAGATTGGGAGGTCAATCCACGGAAAAGACGCCGTCACTTGAGATCTAGGAAATACATAAGTAAAAGGAACAGTCGGAGTAAGCTATGGGTATGGCAGAGATCGCTCAGTTCTCACTCTGATAGACCAGCCCATCACCATACACCGTACTGTGTCTGGTGTTGGTATCTATGTCGCAAATTAGTATGAGGAACAGAAGGGGCGCTAGCACTGTTCCTTGGGGCACTGAGCTTTTGACATCCGAAGGCTCAGAAGTGACTTGGTTTACTGCTACCGATTGTTTTCGGTTTACGAGGAAATTGTATATCCACCGTCCGATTTTCCCAGTTATACCTTTTGCTTTCAGTTTGTGGGCTATTATACCATGGTCACATTTATCAAATGCCTTAGCAAAATCGGTGTAAATGACATCCACGTTTTTCTTTTCTTCTAGCGCTTTAAGAATTTTGTCATAGTGTTCCAAAAGTTGTGAGAGACATGATCTTCCCGCTCTAAACCCATGTTGACCGGTGTTGTGTAGTTCATTTGCCTCCATGAATGTTGAAATTTTGCTTCGCAGGACTCGCTCGAAAACTTTAATGATGTGAGAGGTTAGAGCTACCGGGCGGTAGTTTTTTGGTAGTGCTTTACTCCCTCCTTTATGCAGTGGGGCAATTATTGCATTTTTCAAGCTATCTGGTATGTCACCAGTGTCTAGACTCCTTCTCCACATTATAGCCAGGGGTTTTGAGAGGTTTTCCTTACATTTTTTCATTAGGATCGAATTCCATGAGTCCGGGCCTGGTGCCGAGTGGGATGGCATGTTGGAAATGGCCTCTTCTATGTCTTTTGGACCGAAATCAATATCCAGCATCTGAGGGGTTTCCGTGGGGGAGGTTTCCATGAAAAATATATTTTGGTCTCTGATGACTTTTGTTTCATCAGGCTCACTGAATGCCATTTCATACTGCCTGCTTAAGAGTTCGCTCATTTCCTTTTTGTCCCCTGTGAAAGAGCCGTCCCCTTTACTCAGTGGGCCGATTTTTTTATGTTGTTTTAGCCTTTTGTTTGGCATATGAAAAGAAGTATTTGGAATTTTCCTTTATACCCGCAATAGCTTTCCTCTCCTCTTCCATATGTTGTAGTTCATATGATATTCTTAGCCTTTGTTCAATTTCCACAATTTCTCTATCTATTTCGACCTTTTGCCTATCCTGTAGATTTTGATGTGTGCGTCTTTGTGTGAGTAATTTTCTTCTTCTGTACAGCCTCCTCCTTTCCCGATCTTGTTTGCTTCTTCGTTTTGTTTGTCTTGCAGGTATATGGTGGCTACAGATTTGGGTCATGGTTTCTGTTATTAAGACTAGACATTCTGCTGGTGTCAGGTTATCCATTAAATCTTCCCAGTCTATTTCCTCCATTTCTTGATTTACCTCTTCCCACCTAATGTTTTTGTTATTGAAGTTAAATTTACTGAAGGGGCCGGTTTTTGTTCTCGATTCTGAGGTTGTCTGTACACTTTCTAAGGTTGTTTTGATCTCAATTAATTTATGATCTGAGTATGTTGTGTCCGATATGTTAATGCTGTGTACTAGAGAGTCGTTGTTAGTGAAGACCAGGTCTAAGATATTGTTTTCCCGTGTGGGTTCAGCAATATGTTGGGTAAGACTAAAAAAATCACAAAGTTCAAAAAGCTCTCTCGTATTAGTATTTGCTTCTCCGGTGTTATTTGCCACTAACTGGTTTTCTAGTTGTCTCCATTTAATGTTTGGTAGGTTAAAGTCTCCTAGCCATATAATATTTGGTGTTGGGTTCCCCAGGGTTTCCACTTCTGATTTTATTTTGTTGAGCTGGGTTTTGAATTCTTCTCGGGATGAGTCTGGAGGCCTGTATGTAACAATAACTGCTAAATTTAGGGATTCTATTTTAACTCCAAGTATTTCCACCACTTCATTACTGTTATTTAGGAATTCAGTACATATCAGTGAGTCATGTATGTACAAGGCTACACCTCCATGTGATCTATGCGTTCTGTCCGCCCTATGTAGGTTGTAACCAGGAATCCATACCTCACTATCTTCCTGATCTTTAATGTGAGTTTCTGTGAGAGCCGCAAATATAGCGTTTCCTTCTTCTAGCAGGCCCCTAATAAATGGTACTTTGTTCGTGGTTCTATTTTTTAGGCCTTGGATATTTGCAAACAAGATTGGGGAGGGATTGTTTGGAGTACTATGTGTACCTAATAGTCTTCGGGATGTATTGGCCACTCTTGGGAGGCCAGGAGGTGCTCGAGGTGTTCTATGTGCTCTTCCATCTCCCTCAGTCTCTTCATCTTCATCTGCCCTTTCCCTCCTTGCCTTTTTCCTCTGTCTCGTCCTCGCATAGCTAGAGAGTTTTTTGGGCTACCATTCGTGTTAGGTCTAGCATATCTCCAAGTCCCTTTAATATGAAAAGCTGGGCATTTCATATTGTAGCAGGTCTTGTTCTCAAGTGATGTCTTGCAAAGGGATGGGTGGTGATATTTGCAGGTTTTACCAAATCTACATTTTCCATGACTGGTTATGTTGTTGCAAATTTTGGGATGAGCAAATCTACATGAATTCCCATTATATTCGCCCTTTTGACCAAAGTAGCACCTTCTTTCCAGATAATATCTGCACACTGGTGTAGACAACCCCAGTAGGTGTGGCTGGGGCTGCAAGGGGTTATGTGGTGAGCTAAGTGTGGTTGTGGGTGATAGTGGGCTTGGTGTATGGGTGGGTGAGGCCTGCAGGGGGGTGGAGTTACGGGTCGGTTGTAGGTGGGCAGGTGGCAGTGGTGAGGGGGGAGACGATGTGGAAGGGGAGCCTGATATGGGGGCTTGTTGCATCCTACGTTCATCCTGCAATTTTATTTGATCAACAGCAGTAGGGTGGTCAATGGCCATAGATGGGATTAATGTGGGTGTTTTCTGGGTCTGGGGAGGTGTGGGGAGATGTGCGACAGGGTTTGTGTATATGTAGGGTGCGAAAGGTTGTTGTTCGGCAGGCGATGTGTGTTGATGTGCAGGAGGCAATGTGGGCATTATCATGGGAAGGTGTGTGTGTGTGGGTTGTGATATTTGTATGGGCCCTGAGGCCCCAATAGTTCCCCATTTTCTGTGAAAGGTAGCTATGTCTTGGCTATATTTCCGTCTATCTTGTACTTCTGTATTTTCTACAGTCTGTATGACTTGCCATGTGATATCGAAACAACTATCGCAGAAATGGAGGTTCTTCCCTCTTGTATTGTACGCCTCATTTATTGGTGTCAATCCTATGCAAATCCAGTGATATGGTTGCTTGCATATCCGACATGCGGTGCCTTCATGGATGTGTATATTCATCTTACAACTCGTACAGTTGTCTCTGGTAAACATATTTTTTTTTTTATTTTTTCCCACCCACCCTTACGCTCACTCTCACACTCTCTCTCTCTCTCTCTCTCTCTCTCTCTCTCTCTCTCTCTCTCTCTCTCTCTCTCTCTCTCTCTCTCTTGTGTTAAGTATGTGCATTTTTTGTTGTCCTATTCAAGTTTTCTATTACATTTATTAATTCTGTTTAAGGGGTCGGAAGGAGTGGTGGATGGAGGGAGAGCCTTGTGCCTAACTGTCATCGTCTTCCACTTGTAACAACTATCATTTTAGATGGAAGGCCGGACTGCCAAGTAGGGACCGCAAGATCAGTGTAGAGTCTGTATATAGGCTAGTCTGTATTTTTCAAGCTGAGGGTAAATTGCTATCTTGCTGTCCTGATTGACCACTTGCGAGTTTCAGGCTATATGGAAGTTGGGTCCGTAAACATCGAAATTAATAAGAAATGCAATAGGCTAATTAGGCCTATGGGTCAATATTCAGGAGGCGCTACAATATTGGTAAAAAATTAAGCTCAATAGCATGTGATTAAGCGATTTTTTTTCCAAATTTTTGATGTAGGTGTTATTCCCAGGAAACTAACATAATACATATTATATGGATATTTACGTTTTAAGGGTTTGTTTATACTTCTTCTTTTTCGTCTTCTTCTGGGAGAGCTGTTTTGCGTGACTGTCAGTCAACAACTGAGACATCTGGTGGTGAATGCAATGAACTATACTGGTGGCGTCGTGGCCAAAGTAATCACCCTACCTAATTCATGCCAAGAGTACTCGAGTTCACTGACACGTGATGTCTATCGACCAATCAGGTGATGCCATGATTTGGAAAACAGGTGGCCCGGGAGTAAGCTATCAGTTTGATTCTGGCCAGCTTATGTAGAGGGTGTGAACCGATCAAAGCTTTTTCCACCGTCTTTAAAAACACAGAGGCTGCTTAAGACATTTTCGCCTTCCAATAAGTGTAAACTGTCCAAAGTGCAATAACCAGTGTTCCAAATACAGCTGACGAGCACAGCTAGTTTTGAAATGCACATACACTTGTTTTACATGGAAAAATTCGAAACAAAAATCCACCAGCTGTTGACCAAGATGAGTGGTGATCGAGCCTCCAGCGGCCAGCCGGGCAGCCCACTCAAGCCAGTACCTCCTCTGTTCATTAAGGTTAGTTGGTTGGTTGGGACAATATAAAGGAGCCGGACCACAGCGAGCTCGGGAATCTTAATGGGTGATCGCAAAATAACATAAAGTAAAAGATTTTTTCGCATAGGATTAAACTGGCATGCAAGGGCTAGTTGGTTATACTGATGTTTTGGACCGACAGTTAACCCATCGATCTGTTTAGGCCTAATAGGTCCGGTAGAGCATATACATCATTGCTATATATGCCATTAAGAGCTGAAATGTATTATAAGGGAAACAAAATAAATTAAATACATAGGCCTAGGCCTACTGTAAAACAATACGTTTTTTCAGCCAGTACCCAACGAGCGGGGGTGTGGGGGTGTCAGCCCCACCCATAATATTAGGTTAGGTTAGGTAAGGTTGTTAGGTTAGGCTAATGTTAACCCCATTCTTACTAGGTTAGGTTAGGTAAGGTTGTTAGGTTAGGCTAATGTTAACCCCATTCTTACTAGGTTAGGTTAGGTAAGGTTGTTAGGTTAGGCTAATGTTAACCCCATTCTTACTTCGTTAGGTTAAACTAATGTTAACCCTATGAAAACCCAAACAAAGATTTTATTAGGGTTACTGTGTAATTTTAACATGAACATTAGTAAAATCCGAGCCAAGTTTCGTCAAAACTTGGCTCGTGTTTTCGAAATGTCGGGTTATATTGGTATGGAAATTTACAAAACCCGAGCCAACATGTTAATAAGGTTACTGTGTTATTTTCATTTTTAAATTAGTTAAATCCGAGCCAAGTTTCGTCAAAACTTGGCTCGGGTTTTCAAAAAGTCGGGTTTTATGGGTCTGGAAATTGACAAAACCCGAGCCAATTTTGGTTACAAATGTGTATTATCGTGTTCTATAAGCTTTTTACCCCTCAATTTCCCTGATCTTCATAGCCCTCCCCACTATCGGGGGGGGGGGGGGGGCGGCGTGTCTTTAGATTGATGGATAATGGGTAAATGCTTAATTCCCATTCAATTTCATCACTAGATTAGACTAAAATACCAAAAACAAAATCAAAATACCAAAAAAAAAAACTAAAAATGAAAAACACGTTGTTGCGTCTCCTGTATATTAACCGGCCTATGTATGTCTCTGATGGATAGAAAGTATATTGAATTTGATCTTATGTGTTTTTAAATGTACTATAACAATATAGGCTATTGGCTAATAATTCTTCTAAATTTCGATGTCTACAGTTCCAGCTTCCTTTTAGAACGAAACTCGCAAGTGTTTAATAATAGGCTATTACCAAATTTGTATAGTGAATTATGTTTCTAATTATGAAACTTGGCAATAATATGACAGGGCAGGGTGTCAAACGAAAGTGAGTCCATTAATTTTAGTCTCTATTATTGTAAATGTACAGCTAAAATTATAGTTTATAGTTCAAATTGTGTCTTTAGAAGTGATAAAACGGCCATAACACTGCTATTTTATGTTATCTTTCTTGTTTTGCTTCTCACATTCATTCAAGCCTTCAACAAAATTGGTCCGGTTTGACACACTGATGACGCCATGACATAGCAACATAAATGTTGTCCATCAAGTTTCGAGAAATCAGCTGCTAAGGGATTCAGTTTAACATCAGCTGGAACAAATACTATATCTATGTAACTCTATGGAACGTTTTCCTCGTTCGGGTCTCCATTGTGTTGGGCCTCAAGCACTTTTATATTATCGTACGCTTCCTCCTTTTACCCAATAATGTATCTCTCTCTCTCTCTCTCTCTCTCTGAATTGAATGCAGCTCACCGCAAGATCAATGCCCTGACTACGAAGCTTGAATCCCTTCAAGAATTTGCCACACTCAACGTAGGAGTGCCCTCAGCCCAAGAAACCACTACGATGTCAACCACCATTCCAGTGCATACAGTACCGGTACCCACACCAGCAGCAACATTAGATGTTGCAGAAAATAATAATGACTCTACTCTCACTCCCCCCCCAGGACAATTTTCAGTTAGTGAGAAACAATGTGCATCCCAGTACCAGTACCAGGAAGGTCATCCCGACAACATGCCAAAACCGCTTCAAAATTCTGGCTATTGACGAGGAAGAGGAAACGGAAGAAGTTCGGCTTGTGGGCGACTCCATGGTCCGTGGCCAACTAACCGAGTTCTGCGCTAGGGCACCCAGGACCAGAAAGCGATTCTGTATCCCAGGTGGCGGCGTGGACGACATTGTTGCAGCTGTGGAAGAGGTTTCCAGGCTCGCCCCCGCAAGCACTACGTACGTCATCCACGTTGGATCTAACGATGTCCAACGGACGCGGTCAGAGGAACTACTTTGCAAGTACCGGCGGCTGATCAGGTGCTTCAAGGAAAAATCTAATAGAATCTTAATTTCAGGAATTGTTCCCCGGATTGATGTAGAAAACCGATTCTACAACATAGCTACCAGTACAAATCGCCGACTAGCCAAACTCTGCAGGGAGGAGGACATCGGCTTTGTCGACACGTGGGATCATTTTTACTATGATAAATCTTTGTTTTCAGGAGATGGTGTACATCTCAATGAAGTAGGAGCTGCACGTCTTGGTCGTCTGCTGAATGATGCAGTCAAGGATTTCCGTTCAAAAAACGGGGTCAACCAGACCCCAGACAGGCTAGTGTAAGTCAAATACGAACTGAAAATTCAGACAATGCACAATCGGTAACATCCAACTCTAATACTCTTATATTAAGGTGTTTTATGTAAATGCTCGTAGCATACGCAATAAATTTTCAGATTTAGAGGAAATTGTGTTTACAGAACATTATGATATAATCGGCATTACAGAATCTTGGTTAAATACGGAAGACAGAGACTTTTTAGCCGAATATACGCTTCCTGGTTATACAATGTTTGAGAAAAGTTGGATCAATAGAAATGGAGGAGGAGTTCTGTTTTTTATAAAGGAAAGTCTTAATCCCGTCTTAATGTCAAAACCTCAAATTGCGAATATAGACATATCTTACGTACTATTAACACTAGATTAGCGGGCTAGCGGTTTATTTATATGTACCGCCCAGCGGGGTGTTTTTAGCCAAAATAGGGATGTTTACGTGATCATTTTCATGCCTAAATAAGACCCAGAGCGTAAAACAAGTATCTATCCCTGAAAGGGCATAAACAGAGCTTTCCAATGACACCATAACGATCCTTTTATGATGGCTAGTTTTCTTGCAACAACCGCGCAACGCTAGTGCAAAAAGCATGTAATTCGGTACTTTCCCCATTAAATTCAGTATGTAGCGAGTGAGAGAGGGAGGGAGGAGGTGGGATTCGTGTCAGTAGGTTCGCCGCGGTGGTCTGGAGCAGTCATACGCTCGCTACTCTCCTGCCACCACTTGTCTCTCTCTCTCAGCAACATTACGTGCTGAAATTGCCACACGACCTATGTCGCGCGCCGCCAGATAGTCCAGATTTATTATACTCGACTTATGTTGTGCGCCGCCAGTTAAGGGTTAAATAATAAACGAGGAACTAAAATAACACTAGCTTTATTATACAGACCCCCATCTCAATCAGTGCAAACTGACAGTGAAATTTATGAACAAATTGCAGAAATAACTAACATACAAGATACCGTAATTCTTGGCGATTTCAACTTACCCGTGACTAAATGGGGCGATATTCTTACTTCACACTCTGGACACGACCTCTATGCTAACTTGAAAGAGAGTTCACTTTTTCAATTTGTACAATCTCCGACCCGTGGTAATAATGTGCTTGACCTTGTACTCGCAACAAAAGAAGAATTAATAGAGAATTTGAATGTTGGTGATGAATTCAGTAACAGCGACCATTGTACGATAACTTTCACTTTAAAGTTTACTAGTAACAAATCAAATAGCAGCATTGAGAAAATCCCTAATTTCAAGAAAGCAAATTTTCATAAACTTAAATCAAAGCTTAAAGAAACTGACTGGAGCTTTCTGACAAACAATAACGACATAAATACATCTTGGGAGTGTTTCACAACCACTTACCTTAAGGCAGTGCAAGACTGCATACCATCGAAAATACGGCGTCCAGGCCATAATGATAAGCCCAAATGGTGGAATAAAGATATTTCAGACTGTCTGCTTGCTAAAAAATTTGCTAATGATAGATTAAAATCCTCACAAAATGACGAAGAACGGATGAAATTTGTAGAGCTACGACGCAAAGCCAAAAAGTTAATTAAGCAAAGTAAAAAGACCCTGGAGTTACATGTTGCGAATCAAAGTAAAACAAACCCGAAAGAATTCTATAGTTATATCAGAAAGAAAAAAGTAGTTACTTCAACTGTTGGACCATTAGTCGATGAAAATGGAGAATACACCAAAGACGAAGTACAAATGAGTAATGCCCTCAATACCTTCTTGCATCAGTTTTTACAACCGAAGACCTCAGTGATATCCCTACACCATCGCCGATTCAGATTGATAATTCAGATGTTCTAAGCAATATCACCATTACAGAGAGAGAAGTATTGAATTGTTTAGATAAACTCAAGGTAAATAAAACGCCTGGACCTGATACAATCTCGCCTAGAGTTCTAAAGGAAGCTAAGGATGAGCTCTCCAAACCACTGACATTGCTATTCAATGAATCCTTGCAGTCTGGGACTATGCCTGATCAGTGGAAGCTAGCCAACGTAACACCGATATTCAAAAATGGCAGCAAATCCCTACCCAGTAACTATCGCCCAATTAGCTTAACCTCAATTGTATGTAAAATGTTAGAAACGGTCATAAGAGACAGACTCGTAAATCACTTAGAGGCAAATAACTTACTTAAAGATACTCAACACGGCTTTCGTAAAAAACGTTCCTGTTTAACAAACCTCTTAGACTTCTTCCACGATATCCTTAACCTCTA
The DNA here is from genome assembly GCA_037953745.1 of Lithodes maja. NCBI lineage: Eukaryota > Metazoa > Arthropoda > Malacostraca > Decapoda > Lithodidae > Lithodes > Lithodes maja. The sequence continues at coordinate 50,930 of JBAKBP010006265.1, forward strand.
CGATGAGAGTAAAGCTGTAGATATTATATATATACCTTGATTTTCAAAAGGCCTTTGACAAAGTTCCCCACAAACGTTTACTGCTAAAACTAAAAGCGCATGGAATACAAGACGGTGTGTTGAAATGGATAGAAAATTGGCTCAGCGACAGAAAGCAAAGAGTAGTCATAAACGGTAAGGACTAAATGGACCAATGTAAGTAGCGGGGTACCCCAGGGATCGGTACTAGGACCAATTCTCTTTCTAATTTACATCAACGACATAGATGAGGGTCTCACCTGTACAATCTCAAAATTTGCTGACGATACAAAAATTGCAAATAGCGTACTCTCAAAAGAACAAGTTGACGATATGCAACACAATCTAGATAAATTGTCATGTTGGGCCCAAATTTGGCAAATGAGTTTCAAGGCGGATAAATGTAAAGTACTACATATCGGATACCTAAATGAGAAAGCAAACTATTCGATGAATGGCACTCAGCTTAAGAATGTAAACAGAGAAACCGATCTGGGAGTAACAATATCGAGTAACCTAAAACCGAGTCAACAATGTTCAGAAGTTGTTAAGAAGGCAAACAAAATAATTGGCTTTATAGGCAGGTCATTTGAGCATAAATCCAAAGAAGTTATCCTAACCCTTTACAATTCCTTAGTCCGCCCTCTTCTGGAATACTGCGTTCAATCCTGGTGCCCTTATTACCAAAAAAGATATAAACAAGCTAGAACGAGTTCAACGTAGAGTTACCAAAATGATACCTAGCCTAAAGAACAAACCATACGAAGAGCGTCTTAGAGAATTAAATCTATTTCCTTTAACCCAGCGCAGATTAAGAGGTGACTTAATTCAAGTGTTCAAAATCATCAAAGGCATCGACAATATGAACTGTAGTAAGTACTTCACTATCGACCAATCTAATTACACGCGGGGAAACGGTTGCAAAATTATTGGTAAATCTTTTAACTCACACGAATCTAAGAATTTCTTCTTCAATCGAGTTGTCAACTTGTGGAATGGGCTTCCCTGAGACGTTATAGACTGCAGCACCGTTAATTCATTTAAACTCCGCTTAGACAAATATCTCGCATCAAACCCGCGACTGACTGCGTTTGTAAATGAATAACTTTATTTTATCCCCCCCTCAGTTACTAACCCATCTGTCCCCTACTAACTTCCTAATCCTGCCAAGGACATTAGTTCTAGGGCAGTAGTTCCCTTTCCAATGTTCCCTTACCCACTCTAAACCACTGTTTGGACACTTGATCCTCAGTGTTTTGGAGGACAAGCAGCCTAGAGGGGTCACTAGATCTGTTGTTGCTTGATTTCCTTTGTACTCCTTTGTACTCTCTCTCTCTCTCTCTCTCTCTCTCTCTCTCTCTCTCTCTCTCTCTCACACACGATATTATAAAATTATTATGTTCCTTCCATCAACCAACTATACTCCTAAAATCGATTAATGAAATTTACAAACACATGTGGCAGTCCGTGGATTCGAATCCAGGATGCTCACACCGAAAATCAACACCTTATGCATCGCACCACGAAGACAGCTAAAGAATGGTGGACACTGCCTACGATTTATTATGCAACTTCGAATCCTGCATATCAATCTAAGCATGTACACACATCCCAACTGCAACTCACGTAGGCTATGCATATGTGAATGGAAAGAGCAATTAATGGGGCCTTAACCACTAGGGAAGTCCTCTCGATAAATTACCCCTGAACCAATATCAATTATTATGTTCCTTCCAACAACCAACTATACTCCTAAAATCGATTAATGAAATTTACAAACACATGTGGCAGTCCGTGGATTCGAATCCAGGATGCTCACACCGAAAATCAACACCTTATGCATCGCACCACGAAGACAGTTAAAGAACTTAGAATAAATATAGGGTACGATAGCTAAAAGGATTCATTGAGATAGTCTGTAGCCTTTTATTGGGTAGATCTCCTTCCTAACCTGAAATAAATCGGTTAATGGTTGCCAAAATATAATGAAAAGGACGCCTCCGTTACTGAATGGGTTAACCCCTTGATTATTATGACGCATAAATTGACAGTTTCTTCTGACCATCATTAGAAGACTATACAACTTAGGAAGGGATCTGTTGGCATGAAAAGGGTAAATAACGATGATCTCAATTAACCTTCAGACTTCCACATACCCTTCCTAATCTGAATAAACTTGTCTAATGATAGCCAAAATTCACTGTCAAAACACGTCATGATCCTCAAAGGGTTAAGGGGAGCTTTTTAGTTTGCTCCCTAGATCCCCATCAAGCTTAAAAGAAATACCCTCAATACCCCTCTTCGAGATACCCTCAAGACCCTTCCCTCTTCGAGATACTGTGAACATTTCTCGGTAGAAAAAATGGCCCGGCCTAAATTACAGGTTCGCTATCGCTCGCCAGGAAAAAAATCAACACCTAAAAGGCACGAAGGGTTATTATTTTGACAGAAATGGGGCTAAAGGTCTTAAAATTGTTAAACTAACGGGGCGAACGTCTTAAATTCTAAAAACTAATGGGGTTAAACATGTGAGAGAAGGAGGTCCAGAGATATTAACCCACTACTCTCACTCACTCTCACTCTCTCTCTCTCTCTCTCTCTCTATTGTCTTTTTTCCCCACTTTCATATATTTAGGCCCTTGATATCTCTCTTAGAATTACAGCAAGTCCTGACCACCTCGCTTGACATCGTGGGGTCTGTGTTGGTATAGTCTATCCGCTGTAAGTAGGCGAGGAATCATGAAACCTATCCTCTGTAACTCAAAAAGGGCTAGAACAAATAGGCTGTAAATGTCCACATCTATTCCTTTGACGGACTCTTCCCAAATGGTAGACATATTAGCTTGATTACTCATGTCGTTTTTTAGTTACTGAGGATAGAGGTCATGATTTATCGCCTACTTACAGCGAATAGACTAGGCCTATAGTGTGTCCAATGTATATGTAAATCTATGTATTTATCTCCTTTAATTATTTATATTTGTATTATTTCTTTTTTCTCTATAGACCTTCATCAAGCTTTAAAAAAATAAAAAATAAATAAATGTGTACATTTTTTCGATAGAAAAAATTACCGGCCAAAGGCCGGTTTCCCTTAAACTACAGGCTCGCTATCGCTCAAAAAAAAAAAACGACGCCTAAATTGCATGTAAGGTCTCAATATTGACCCAAATGGATCTGAAAATTGCCAAACTAATGGGGCAAATGTCTTAAAATCTCAAAACTAATAGGGCTAAACATGAGGGAGAAGTGTGTCCAGAAAACTGATCCATCTCCCCTAACTTGTGTCTACGTATGTTCCGGGAATGTCTGTCTGTCCGATATGATTGCTTTTATAATAGACGTACTGTGCAATTCTGTCCTTCAGCAGCCAGGAAAGATGTTGAGCATTTAGAAAGAGTTGAATCTATTACTACGAAACCTATTCCATCGCTTAAGGGGGAGGTTCGAAATTATTTGCTAATTTATAGATTTGTATATTATTGTTGTTTCCTCCCTAGACTTCCATCAAGCTTTAAAAAAACACCCGCACAAGACCCTCCTTGAAGATAAGTTTGTACATTTTGCCGGTTATTCTTAAATTACAGGCTCGCTATCGCTCGCCAGGAAATAATCGACATCTAAATAACACGAACACTCTTAACCCTTGTCTGGCGGGGGTGGACTTAGTCGGGGTAGAGAAGAAAGGACTATGTGGCAGGGACCGACTTAAGGCGGTGTGCCATTCTGAGCAATATTTGGCTCTGAGAGAGAGACGAGCGGTGGGAGGAGCGTAGGTCGGCTCTGACCGTTCGACACGGCTCTCGCGCTAGCACTGGGCCCTACTCCACACACACCCACACTCACTGCCTCGCTACACAGGGAATTATGTAAGGAAATTACCGTATTTTAGCGATTTTGCCCTTCGGTTGCACGATCGTTGCAAGAGAACGCGTGGCCGTAGAAGGATGGTTCTGGTGTCATTGGAAAGCTCAATTATCGCCCTTTCAGGGATACATAATTGTATTATGCTCTGGCTCTTTATTTATGCATGAAAAAGAGCACGGAAACAAGGTCGTTTAGGGTAAAAACACCCGCTTGGCGGGTAGTAGAAGTTACTGATGGGCCCGCTCGTAAGGCGTTAATATTGACAAAGTAATGGGGCATAAAGTGTTAAAATCGCCAAACTAATGGGCCGAATGTCTTAAAATGTCAAAACTAATGGGGCTAAACGCGATGGAGAAAGAGGTCCAGAAGAACGGCCTATCTTCTCTTAAGAGGCTGAACTATAATACCATATTCGTTTCAGTGTTTTTGGTCTCTCTCATTGGAAATTTGTATAATTGTGTAGCATGCGAGACCAATTCATTGACATTTAATTATGCTTTATTGGTTTGGCAATGTAGATTATAAGATGATACTTAGCTTCAATACACAACCATGGCTGGAAGATGTTGAAGAGATTTAACACTGTTGCTCAATCTGTCTTTCCTTCATCCTATGACTTAAAACTACTTCAAGCTTCGTGTGGCCAGACACTTAGACTCTAACGTACGGTACCTTGATTTTTGTTATCTCCATCACTCTTTAAATTTTAGGGGAGACAGTGACCGAGACACTTTTCATAGGCAGTTTTGCCTTTTGTCTCCTTCATTCATATACACGAATATCCATCTCCAATTCTATTCACATTTATTTTCTTTTTCCCACTCTTTACTACTCCCACTCTCATCCCACACCCTCTCTATATTCCCCATCTCATCCAATCCCCCTACCGTTATCATTGTTCCCCATTCATATTCCAACTCCATTCCATTCTTCCACTACCACTGCTGTAGCCCCAGACTCACCAGACACCCAGGGCTAGACGAACCCCTCTCTCTCTCCCCCCCCCCCCCCCCCTCCTCCTCTTAACCCAACAATGGCAGCAATAGCGCCGATGTTAAGCGATATGCAGGGCCGGATGAAAAGTGCCATCCCTCGCACCTTACATTCTTACTGACAGGTACATTTATACTTCCATTCCATCTTCTATTCCAACTCCAAATTCCATATAGGCTAATGTCTTTCTCCACTACCTGTTTTAACTCTTTCACTACCATTATGTAAGATTAATATTATTCTGGTTACCATTAGACGATTTTCTTTAGTTTGTAATCTATCTACACGGTACGACTCAAATGGGTGAATACGATCACAATAAACCTTCTTAGTAATATAGGTCCTTCTTAAACTGCATGAAAGCATATAGTTATAGCCAGAGTCAAAGATGAAAAGACGTCATGGTGCTGAAGTGGTTAATCTTTATAACTCACACTCAATCAGATAAACATATTATTTCAATTTTCCACTCTTATCCATTCCCATTCTGACTCCTTCTCTTCACAATTCCCAACCCATTCCCATTCCTTGACGTTCCCCCTCTTAACCCAACAATGGCAGGAATAGTGCCATTAGCGGCGACTGCAGGCAATATGCAGGGCCGGGTGAAAAGTGCCATCCCTACCACCTTACATTCTTACTGACATTCTCACTTTCATTCTTACCCAATTCCCACTTCCATTCCTACCCCATTCTCACTACCATTCCTACCTCATTCCCACCCCATTTTCACTTCCATTCCTACCCCATTCCCACGTCCATTCCTCCCCCATTTTCACTTCCATTCCTACGCCATTTTCACTTCCATTCCTACCCCATTCCCACGTCCATTCCTCCCCCATTCTCACTTCTATTCCTACGCCATTTTCACTTCCATTCCTACCCCATTCCCACGTCCATTCCTCCCCCATTCTTACTTCCATTCCTACACCATTCTCACTTCCATTCCTACCCCATTCCTATCCCATTCCCACTACCAATCCTACCCCATGTCCACTTCCATTCCTATCCCATTCCCACTTGCATTCCCATTCCCAGCCGACCCTCCTCTTACCTACAATGTCCTGAAAAGTACCATTATATGCGACAGTAGGCGATATGCAGGGACGGGTGGAAAGTGACTACCGTACCACCATACCACCATATGCAGGGACGGGTGGAAAGTGACTACCGTACCACCATACCACCATATGCAGGGACGGGTGGAAAGTGACTACCGTACCACCATACCACCATATGCAGGGACGGGTGGAAAGTGACTACCGTACCACCATACCACCATATGCAGGGACGGGTGGAAAGTGACTACCGTACCACCATATGCAGGGACGGGTGGAAAGTGACTACCGTACCACCATATGCAGGGACGGGTGGAAAGTGACTACCGTACCACCATACCACCATATGCAGGGACGGGTGGAAAGTGACTACCGTACCACCATACCACCATATGCAGGGACGGGTGGAAAGTGACTACCGTACCACCATACCACCATATGCAGGGACGGGTGGAAAGTGACTACCGTACCACCATACCACCATATGCAGGGACGGGTGGAAAGTGACTACCGTACCACCATACCACCATATGCAGGGACGGGTGGAAAGTGACTACCGTACCACCATACCACCATATGCAGGGACGGGTGGAAAGTGACTACCGTACCACCATACCACCATATGCAGGGACGGGTGGAAAGTGACTACCGTACCACCATACCACCATATGCAGGGACGGGTGGAAAGTGACTACCGTACCACCATACCACCATATGCAGGGACGGGTGGAAAGTGACTACCGTACCACCATACCACCATATGCAGGGACGGGTGGAAAGTGACTACCGTACCACCATACCACCATATGCAGGGACGGGTGGAAAGTGACTACCGTACCACCATTTTACTACAGTAAGAGGAGGTGGAGGAGGGGGAGGAGGGGGAGGAGAAGGAGGAAGAAGAGGGGGAGGAGAAGGAGGAGGAGGAGGAATACAAAGGAGAACAAACTGCAACAGACCGATTGGTCCTCATGGGGCAGTTTGGATATCTAAAACTACTAATCTACTGACTACGAGGTAGAGAAAAGGATAGCAAAGAAGAAGGCTCCTCCCCACCCACCACTCCCTCCAGCTAATGCTGGCATGGAAACAGATAGGAAAAATACCATGTAGTATTGAAAAACTGACACGGAAATTCGGACAGGACAGGGAGAAAAAAGAAGTTGATTTGTAATCTAAGCTAACTCTATTACTACAATTCTGAAAGGGAACAGATGTATGAAAATCAATATACATTGCGGTATGCGTTGATATTTCGTTGCCCGTTATTCTGAAAGAAACTTTGTTAATCGGGAACACATTTGCCATGTGTTTATCCAGATTGTTCTTAAATGTTTCGACAGTATTACAGTTTACAATGTTCGAGGGTAGTCTCTTCCAATTATTCACAACGCGGTTGAAGAAGAAATGCTCCGCCTTGTGAGAATGAAAACACTTGCCTATAATCTTATAACCATTGTTTCTCGTGTTTGCTTGATTGATCGTATATAATTCGCTTACATTTAGGTTGCTGAATCCCTTGAAGATTTTGAACACCTCTATTAGGTCACCTCTCATTCTGCGCTTTGTTAAGCTAAACAAATTTAGTTCTTTTAAGCGCTCTTCGTACGGTTTATTACGCAATCTAGGTATCATTTTAGTGACTCTGTGTTGCACCTTTTCAAAGTTTATTTATGTCCTTTCGGTAGTACGGTGACCAGAATTGCACGCAGTATTCGAGATGGGGACGCACCAATGAGTTGAATAGAGTAGGTATGATTTTTTCTGTTTTGAATTTGAATGTTCTGCCGATGAAACCCACCAATTTATTATTAGTTTTTATTACCTCTGTACACTGTTTACTCGGCTTCTGGTCACTTGATATTATTACTCCCAGATCCTTTTCATTATTTGTATTTGATAATTGAATGTTGTTCATTGAGTAATATTTTTTAGGTTGTTACTACCGATGTGTAATACTTTGCATTTTTCTATGTTGAATTTCATTTGCCATTTTTCTGCCCAGTTTACTAAAGTGTCTAGGTCACCTTGTAGTTTTTGCCAATGTACTGTTGAGGTTACTTTATTAGTAATTTTTGTATCGTCAGCAAATTTCGAAATTTTGCATTCTATTCCTTCGTCTAAGTCGTAAATTATGTAAATTATAAAAAGAATAGGACCTAATACCGAACCCTGGGGAATGCCACTATTTACTTTGCACCAATCAGATTCTTCACCATTTATTACAACTCGTTGTTTACGGTCTGAGAGCCAATTTTCTAGCCATTTCAGAGTTTTTCCTGCTATGTGGGGTACGGTATCGAAAGCTTTCTGAAAATCGAGATATATTATATCAACTGCTCTATCCTTATCATATGATTTGTAAACATCATTGAAGAAATCGAGTAAGTTTGTTAAGCATGAACGTTTATTTCTAAAACCGTGCTGAGAATCTTTTATTAAATTATTTTCTTCCAAATGTTTTACTATTTTGTCCCTTATAATGGTTTCCGTTAATTTGCCCGTTACCGATGTTAAGCTAATTGGTCGATAATTGCCGGGAGAGGACTTATTTCCTTTTTTGTATATGGGTGTCACGTTAGCTAGTTTACATTCGTTTGGAACTATCCCAACATTCAATGATTTGTTGAACAGATTTGCGAGTGGGTTTAATAATTTGTGTTTTGCTTCTTTTAGGATCCTTGGGGATATTTTATCAGTGCCTGGGGTTTTATTAACTTTCAAATTGTTGATTGCGAACAGGATATCGTCTTCATAAATCGTAAAGTTTTCGAGCTCAGTGCCATTTGATTGATTCGTAGGGGTAGGTCGGCTACCGGTAGTATCTTCCGACATGAAGACTGATGCAAAATAGTTATTTAGGATATTCGCCATTTGTACTTTGTTATCTGTATGATCTCCATTTTCCGCAACAAGTGGGCCTATTGTTGAAGTTACCGTTTTTCTGTTTCTTATATAGCTGTAAAATTCTTTCGGATTGGACTTGCTGGAGCTGGCAATATGAAGTTCCAGATTCTTCTTACTTCGTTTGATGAGATTTTTGGTTGTTCGACGCAGTCTATGGTGTTCTAATGTATCGCTATTATTCTGAGTTGCCTTATATTTTTGGTATGCCTGCTTTTTTACTAAGAGGATGTTTTTGTTTTCATTATTCCACCATTTTGGCTTATATTTGCCTGCTGGGCGCCGGTTTCGTAGAGGGATGCTTGTATTTATTGCTTTGTTTAGTTTATTAGATAATATGTTCCACAATCGATTTACATCATGAGTTTCGGTCATTTCACTCCAGTCAGTATTGGCAAGATGCCTTCTAAGTTTGTTAAAGTCGGCCCTTCGATAAGCTGGTACTTTTTTTCGTGCTCTCGTTTTCTTTGTCATTATTTACTTTAATGTTAAAGGACACTATCCTATGGTCACTAGAGCTAAATTCCGGTCCGATTTTAACGCTATTTACCAGTCTTTCATTTGTCGTTAGAATAATATCCAGAATGTTATTTCCCCTCGTTGGTTGTTCTACGTGTTGATAAAGGGCACTTTCCTGAAGATTAGCATATAGATCATGTCCCGCGTGAGCATTTAGTGGTTCGCCCCATGTTTTGACTGGCAGATTGAAATCGCCAAATATTACTGCTTCTTCCTGACAACTTATTTTTGCTATTTGATCATAGAGTTTCTCATCAGTATCGGGTGATTGTGCAGGAGGCCGATAAATGAGGCCAATTATTATCTTGCTTGCTTGATTATTTATTTGAACGTAACTAGTATCAATATTATTTATGGCAGGTTTGGTTACCTCGATTGGGTGAAGATTACTTTTAACATATAGCAGAACCCCACCTCCCATTCTATGGGATCTTTCGCAGCTGAAGGGAGGAGAAGGAGGAGGAGGAGGAGGAGGAGGAGGAGGAAGAGGAAGAGGAGGAGGAAGAAGAAGAAGAAGAAGAAGAAGAAGAAGAGAAGTAGAAGAAGAAGAAGAAGAAGAAGAAGAGGTGACAAAGGATACGGACATAACCTACATACAACAATGGCCACATATTCTCCACAATCTCTTTTTGACAGCGATAATAATGATTGCATTCTCCATACATTCCGTTGAGGGGAGATAATAAATAAATGAGCAGGTAGCCATGAGATTAATGGTACAATGAAATACGAGAAGAAAGAGTGAGAAAGAGAGCGAGAAAATTATAAAGGAAAAGAGTGAGTGACGATAGGAGATACTACTACTACTACTACTACTACTACTTTATTTTTCCTTTGATTTTTATTTAATATTGTACATTCATTATATTTTACAAACATTAAATATTATTCTATTCCTACTATTCTACTATACTACTACTCTACACCATGCAACTTCAATCCAGTCGCCTCCTTATGCGACCCTCTGCCACCGCTGCCTCGTAGTCCATGTCTGCCACCATTGCTGGTTGTGGTGCAGACAGTCTTGTTCCCCGCAGGCATAGTAGTGCTGATCTGAACAATGAGAAAGATAGGCGGTACCTCATCCAGGCTACAACTTGGCTCCTGGGCTGTTGCTTCTTCTCTGTGATGATCTTTGTAAGCCTTGAATAGAAGCACTGGGCCCTAGGTTCCATCCCTCCAGATGTGGTGAAGACTAGTGGGGTAAAGCTGCCATGTTCGATATTTAAGATCCTTTCCCCATATGCCCTGACCTTCTCTTGTTCATTCCTCTTGTGTGCAGCATCCAGAGACAGCCCGCTGTAGCTATGGGCCATTGGGTCAAATATTCTTACGTCAAAGAACGCTCGCTGTGCTCTTATCCAAAAGCTTCTTGCACTAACGTCCACTCGTGCTTCGTTGGATGTGTTGGCCATCCTGTGCTGCAAGATCTCTCCCTCCAAGGGAATGAGTGATGGTTTGCGCACCACATCTCGACACACCTCCCTGAGCATGTTCGCCGTTACATCTCTTACTTATCGTGCCTGATGCTAATGAATCCTCCCTTCTTACATATCATGCTGTGGTCTGCATCTTTGTTGATTCCACAAACGCATCGATCGGGCAGTCCTTCAATCGGCCAATCATACCTCAGTGCAATAGCATCATTAAATTCTTGTTTGTTTAGATTGAAGCCTTTTGCCTTGATTGGTAGTGTTGTCAGCCAATTTGAAGCACCCGTTTCTTGTGCTATTTGTACTTTTCTTGTTAGTCTCGGGGAAAGTTGTCACATCAATTGTGCCAGGTCATTTTTCTGTGAGTTTTGCCTCTCTGACATGATGGTCTTTCTGGTGTTGTAGATGTCCGCCTGGTCCACTTCGCCGTCAGGATCTTGGGCTACGCTGCGTTCAGTGAGAGATTCGTTATCTTTACTGAGTTCTGGTGTTCCGTTGTCGCCCTCCTCACCGGATTGATGATTCCAAGCCCTCCTAACCCTCCCTCCTACTACTACTACTACTACTACTACTACTACTACTACTACAATATTAATTTTAATAACAATAATAAAAATGCTATATGAAATAGGAGCAGAAAGAGTGAGAAAGAGAGCGACGGTGGGAGAGTAATAAAGCAAAAAGAGTAAGTGACGATAAGAGAGAAAAGGTTGGAGCCCCCGATAAGAATGATGAAGGATGTGGGGATAAATGAGGGCAAAGGGGAGGTGGAGGGAAGGAGGAAGGAGGAAGGGGAGGGGGAGAGGAAGGAGGAAGGGGGTGGCGGGGAAGGGGGGGGGGAGAGGAAAAAGGTAGGAAAGATAAGGGGTCCAGTCTTCCAGTTTAGGGCTCACTATTGTTCGTCAGGGAAAAAAATTGACACCTAAATAGCACGAAAGGTCTTAACATTGACAAAGAAATGGGACGAAAGGTCTTAAAATAGTTAGACTAATGGGGCAAACATCATAAAATCTGAAAACTAATGGGGCTAAGCATGAGGGAGAAGGGGATGTAGAAAAACGACCCATCTCCCCTTAAATCACTATGAAAGAGAATGGATGAATGGTACAAAAAATAGCCAATTCTCTCCACTATTTCCTAAAGGTCCTATGACATCCAATAGTCACCATCCCCCCCCCCCCCCTCCCACCCTTCCTTCCTCATTCCCTCTCCTTCTCCTCCCCCCCTCCCCCCCTTCCTAATATTAGATCTCTCTATTGAATTTCTCGCCTAAATCAAATAATGTAATGTAAATCAGAATGTTATTGTGTTGCCTCCCTCCCTGACGATACAAACATTGCAAATAGCGTACTCTCAAAAGAACAAGTTGACAATATGCAACACAATCTAGATAAATTGTCATGTTGGGCCCAAATTTGACAAATGAGTTTCAATGCGGATAAATGTAAAGTACTACATATCGGATACCTAAATGAGAAAGCAAACTATTCGATGAATGGCACTCAGCTTAAGAATGTAAACAGATAAACCGATCTGGGAGTAACAATATCGAGTAACCTAAACCGAGTCAACAATGTTCAGAAGTTGTTAAGAAGGCAAACAAAATAATTGGCTTTATAGGCAGGTCATTTGAGCATAAATCCAAAGAAGTTATCCTAACCCTTTACAATTCCTTAGTCCGCCCTCTTCTGGAATACTGCGTTCAATCCTGGTGCCCTTATTACCAAAAAGATATAAACAAGCTAGAACGAGTTCAACGTAGAGTTACCAAAATGATACCTAGCCTAAAGAACAAACCATACGAAGAGCGTCTTAGAGAATTAAATATATTTCCTTTAACCCAGCGCAGATTAAGAGGTGACTTAATTCAAGTGTTCAAAATCATCAAAGGCATCGACAATATGGACTGTAGTAAGTACTTCACTATCGACCAATCTAATTACACGCGGGGAAACGGTTGCAAAATTATTGGTAAATCTTTTAACTCACACGAATCTAAGAATTTCTTCTTCAATCGAGTTGTCAACTTGTCAAGTTGTCAACGTCCCCGAGACGTTATAGACTGCAGCACCGTTGATTCATTTAAACTCCGCCTAGACAAATATCTCGCATCAAACCCGCGACTGACTGCGTTTGTAAATGAATAACTTTATTTTATCCTCCCCTCAGTTACTAACCCATATGTCCCCTACTAACTTCCTAGTCCTGCCACGGACATTAGTTCCAGGGCAGTAGTTCCCTTTCCAATGTTCCCTTACCCACTCTAAACCACTGTTTGGACACTTGATCCTCAGTGTTTTGGAGGACAAGCAGCCTAGAAGGGTCACTAGACCTGTTGTTGCTTGATTTCCTTTGTACTCCTTTGTACTCCTTCCTTCCAATGCTCGACTCTTGGTATTCTTCCTAGGTACCCTTGAATGTCTTGGAGTTTTTGAATATATATAAAAACAAAAATCGAGACGTACCGGTAGTTTATTTCCTTGGTATGGGTTGTAATTTCTGAGACGTATTCTGTAATTTTCTAGACTTATTTTGTAATGTTCTAGACTTATTGTGTAATGTTCTAGATGTATTTTGTAATTTTCTAGATGTATTTTGTCATTTTCTATATGTAGTTTGTAATTCTCTAGATGTACTCTGTCATTTTCTAGGTGTAATTTGTCACTGTTTAGAGTTATTTGGTAATTTTCGTCCCTGTCTAACTTGTCAAATTATCTCCTTGTCAACATGTTGTTCGACAGTATGTTTTGTCTTTGGGATTTTTTTTTTAGTATTATTAGACCGCATTACTTTATTGTTGTTGTTGTCGATCATGTTGTTTTTGTTGTTGCAGATGACTATTGTTGTTGTTATTGTTGTTGATCGTTTTTTTGTTATTGTCATTGCAGATGAGGTTTTATTGCATATAATTGTGTTGCATATAATGTTATTGTTTCATATCATTTTGTTGTTGTTGCATATAATTTGTGTTATTGTTTCATATCATTTTGTTGTTGCATATAATTTGTGTTATTGTTTCATATCATTTTGTTGTTGCAGAACATTTTATTGTTGTTGTTACATATGATTCTGTTGTTGTTGTTGGAGATAATTTATTTGTTGTTAGTGTTCAGGCGGATCTATACGGGCGATATTTTCCGGCAATTTGTATCATCAATTATCCTCGGGCGGTTTCGGAAGTATGTTCTTTATTACTGGGGGATGCTTGTTGTCTTTTCTGGACCCACTTTTCCCTCATGCTTAGCCCCATTAGTTTTCAGATTTTCAGATGTTCGGCCCATTAGTTTGGCGATTTTAAGCGCTTTTCGCACCTTTTCTTTGTCAATACTAATACTTCTCAATGTCAATTTAGTTGTCGATTATTTCATGGCGACCGGTAGCGAGCCTGTGATTTAGGAGGGATTTGTCTACCGAAAAATGTACAAAAATTATCTAGAAGTGGGGTCTTGGGTGTATTATTTAAAGCTTGATGGAGGTCTTGGGAGGAAACTTACAGTAATATATATATATATATATATATAATATATATATATATATATATATAAATACAGTATATAAATAAATGAACATATACAGTATATATAACCAAACCTCCCATAAGCCGTTCAGCACCAGTTCCGTCCTTTTAATTTTCTACTGGCTATAATAGACGATTTTTTTCAGTTGAAGAAGGCCTCCAACAATGAAAAGGCTTCAAACTATTCCTATATTTCCTCGCTAGACCTCCATCAAGCTTAGAAGAAAAAAAAATAGAACCCCCTTGAAGATAAATTTGCAAATTTTTCGGTAGAAAAATGTTCCGGCCAAAGGCAGGAACCTCCTAAAATTACAGGCTCGCTGTCACTCGCTAGGATAAAATCGACACCTAAATGGCACGAAAGGTCTTAAAATTGACAACGAAACGGGGCGAAAGGTGCTAAAATCGCCAGACTAATGAGCCGAACGTCATATAATCTTAAAACAAAGGAGGTTTTAACACAAGGGAGAAATGGGACCCGAAAAACGGTCCATTTCCCCTTAACACCCAAAATGTAGGGAGTTGTCTTGGCCACTTGGGGTGTATGAATTTCTTATGCTTGGAGGAATAACTTATGAGGAGGTGACTGGACGGTGTGTGTGTGTGTGTGTGTGTGTGTGTGTGTGTGAATTTGTGTTTGTATGTGTGTGTGTGTGTGTGTATGTGCAATAGAGTTTGTGTTTTGTGTGTGTAAGAGAGTTTGTGTTTGTATGTGTGTGTGTGTGTGCGTGAGAGAGTTTGTGTGTGTGTGTGTGTGTGTGTGAATTTGTGTTTGTATGTGTGTGTGTGTATGTGCAATAGAGTTTTTGTTTTTGTGTGTGTGTGAGAGTTTGTGTTTGTATGTGTGTGTGTGTGTGCGTGAGAGTGTTTGTGTGTGTGTGTGTGAATTTGTGTTTGTATGTGTGTGTGTGTGTGTGTGTGTATGTGCAATAGAGTTTGTGTTTTTGTGTGTGTAAGAGAGTTTGTGTTTGTATGTGTGTGTGTGTGTGCGTGAGAGAGTTTGTGTGTGTGTGTGTGTGTGGGTGTGTGTGTGTGTGTGTGTGCGTGCGTGAGAGAGTTTGTGTTTGTGTTACTCACTCAGTTACTTGTTCGTCAAGGGGAATCCACGCAATGCGAGCTAAGCTCATTATTATCGCGCCTCCTGAACTGGAATGTATTGCGTGAAATGCATGTTAAGTGTTTTATGTACTGTTGGAATGGCTGTGGCTGTGCGTGTAGTCTGTATTTAGCCAATTGGCGACATCGGAAACGAAGGCTTAGGGTGGATCTGTATGGTACCATTCTCACTATAGACGGTACCATCTCGCCCGAAGGCTTAGGTAGCCATCAGCTTAGGTGAACCATATGATACCCATCTCGCCTTGTACCATTTTTGCCAACCCCAGATGGGACGTCACAACGTCGTCCACTTATTCCAGGTACCTATTTACAGCTAGGTGAACTGAGGCTAACACATGAAAGGAGACAAGCCCAATTTGTCTCCGCCCGGCCGGGGATTGAACCCCGACCCCTCGTGGGTGAGACGAGAGCTCTACCTACTAGGCTACGGGCTGTGTGTGTGTGTGTGTGTGTGTGTGTGTGTGTGTAAGATAGTTTGTGTTTTTATGTATGTGGGTGTGTGCGTATGTGTATGTGTGTAAGGAGAGTTTGTGTTTGTTTGTTTGTGTGTGTATGTGTACTTACTCTAGTTGTACTTACTCTAGTTGTATTGCGGGAGTGAGCATGCTCGTTATTTCCCGCCTCCTATATGTGTAGGTGTTATATGTATCGTTGGAATGGCTGTGGATGTGTGAGTAGTCTGTATTTTTAGCCAATTGGCGACATCGGAAACGAAGGCTTAGGGTGGATCTGTATGGTACCATTCTCACTATAGACGGTACCGTCTCACCCGAAGGCTTAGGTAGCCATCAGCTTAGGTGAACCATATGATGCCCATCTCGCCTTGTACCATTTTTGCCAACCCCAGATGGGACGTCATAACGTCGTCCACTTATTCCAGGTACCTATTTACAGCTAGGTGAACTGAGGCTAACACATGAAAGGAGACAAGCCCAATTTGTCTCCGCCCGGCCGGGGATTGAACCCCCGACCCCTCGTGGGTGAGACGAGAGCTCTACCTACTAGGCTACGGGCTGTGTGTGTGTGTGTGTGTGTGTGTGTGTGTGTAAGAAGATTTGTGTTTGTTTATATGTGTGTGCGTGTGTGTTTTTGTGTAAGAGAGTTTGTGTTTGTATGTGTGTGTGTGTGTATGTGAGAGAGAGGTAGAGGGAGAGAGTGTGTGTGTATTTGTGTGTATAAATCGATCTTTGAAGCAAACCTGACTTCTATGATTACTAAATAATAATAATAATAATAATAATAATAATATAATAATAATTCTCATACTCAACCTTCTCCATGACATAAGAGTAGACTGCCCAAATGATTGATGGAGATATGGCATCCATATATTATTTTGTATACGATTAATAACACACCACCACATTAGAGAGATTGCCCGTCCGAAATGTCAAGAGTGGGGCATAAATCTCTTCCACAGTCTCTCTCTCTCTCTCTCTCTCTCTCTCTCTCTCTCTCTCTCTCTCTCTCTCTCTCTCTCTCGCTGATGGCTTTAACTCCAATACCAAAGGATATTTATTATGTCCGATGAGTTTCTTAAAAGGCTACCTGGCCCACCTGATGGAGGCCCGGTGAATAATTAAAGATGGTGCTCTGAGAGAGAGAGAGAGAGAGAGAGAGAGTACAAATACAAAGGAAATCAAGCAACAACAGATCTAGTGACCCTTCTAGGCTGCTTGTCCTCCAAAACACTGAGGATCAAGTGTCCAAACAGTGGTTTAGAGTGGGTAAGGGAACATTGGAAAGGGAACTACTGCCCTGCCACTAACGTGGCAGGACTAGGAAGTTAGTAGGGGACATATGGGTTAGTAACTGAGGGGAGGATAAAGTTATTCATTTACAAACGCAGTCAGTCGCGGGTTTGATGCGAGATATTTGTCTAGGCGGAATTTAAATGAATCAACGGTGCTGCAGTCTATAACGTTTCGGGGAAGCCCATTCCACAAGTTGACAACTCGATTGAAGAAGAAATTCTTAGATTCGTGCGAGTTAAAAGATTTACCAATAATTTTGCAACCGTTTCCCCGTGTGTAATTAGATTGGTCGATAGTGAAGTACTTACTACAGTTCATATTGTCGATGCCTTTGATGATTTTGAACACTTGAATTAAGTCGCCTCTTAATCTGCGCTGGGTTAAAGGAAATAGATTTAATTCTCTAAGACGCTCTTCGTATGGTTTGTTCTTTAGGCTAGGTATCATTTTGGTAACTCTACGTTGAACTCGTTCTAGCTTGTTTATATCTTTTTGGTAATAAGGGCACCAGGATTGAACGCAGTATTCCAGAAGAGGGCGGACTAAGGAATTGTAAAGGGTTAGGATAACTTCTTTGGATTTATGCTCAAATGACCTGCCTATAAAGCCAATTATTTTGTTTGCCTTCTTAACAACTTCTGAACATTGTTGACTCGGTTTTAGGTTACTCGATATTGTTACTCCCAGATCAGTTTCTCTGTTTACATTCTTAAGCTGAGTGCCATTCATCGAATAGTTTGCTTTCTCATTTAGGTATCCGACATGTAGTACTTTACATTTATCCGCATTGAAACTCATTTGCCAAATTTGGGCCCAACATGACAATTTATCTAGATTGTGTTGCATATCGTCAACTTGTTCTTTTGAGAGTACGCTATTTGCAATTTTTGTATCGTCAGCAAATTTTGAGATTGTGCAGGTGAGACCCTCATCTATGTCGTTGATGTAAATTAGAAAGAGAATTGGTCCTAGTACCGATCCCTGGGGTACCCCGCTACTTACATTGGTCCATTTAGATGCCTTACCGTTTATGACTACTCTTTGCTTTCTGTTGTTGAGCCAATTTTCTATCCATTTCAACACACCGTCTTGTATTCCATGCGCTTTTAGTTTTAGCAGTAAACGTTTGTGGGGAACTTTGTCAAAGGCCTTTTGAAAATCAAGGTATATAATATCTACAGCTTTACTCTCATCGTAGAGGTTGAGGATATCGTGGAAGAAGTCTAAGAGGTTTGTTAAACAGGAACGTTTTTTACGAAAGCCGTGTTGAGTATCTTTAAGTATGTTATTTTCCTCTAAGTGATTTACGAGTCTGTCTCGTATGACCGTTTCTAGCATTTTACATACA
This sequence comes from Lithodes maja, assembly GCA_037953745.1. Taxonomy (NCBI): domain Eukaryota; kingdom Metazoa; phylum Arthropoda; class Malacostraca; order Decapoda; family Lithodidae; genus Lithodes; species Lithodes maja. The sequence goes on from JBAKBP010006265.1 coordinate 69,460, forward strand.
ACTGAGGTTAAGCTAATTGGACGATAGTTACTGGGTAGGGATTTGCTGCCTTTTTTGAATATCGGTGTTACGTTGGCTAGCTTCCACTGATCAGGCATAGTTCCAGACTGCAAGGATTTATTGAATAATAATGTCAGTGGTTTGGAGAGCTCATTCTTAGCTTCCTTTAGAACTCTAGGCGAGATTGTATCAGGTCCTGGCGTTTTATTTACTTTGAGTTTATCTAAACAATTCAATACTTCTCTCTCTGTAACGGTGATATTGCTTAGAACATCTGAATTATCAATCTGAATCGGCGATGGTGTAGGGATATCACTGAGGTCTTCGGTTGTAAAAACTGATGCAAAGAAGGTATTGAGGGCATTACTCATTTGTACTTCGTCTTTGGTGTATTCTCCTTTTTCATCGACTAACGGTCCAACAGTTGAAGTAACTACTTTTTTCTTTCTGATATAACTATAGAATTCTTTCGGGTTTGTTTTACTTTGATTCGCAATATGTAACTCTAAGGTCTTTTTACTTTGCTTAATTAACTTTTTGGCTTTGCGTCGTAGCTCTACAAATTTCCCCCGTTCTTCGTCATTTTGTGAGGATTTTAATCTATCATTAGCAAATTTTTTAGCAAGCAGGCAGTTTGAAATATCTTTATTCCACCATTTGGGCTTATTATTATGGCCTGGACGCCGTATTCTCGATGGTATGCAGTCTTGCACTGCTTTTAGGTAAGTGGTTTCGAATAACTTCCAAGATGTATTTATGTCGTTATTGTTAATTAAAAAGCTCCAGTCAGTTTCTTTAAACATAGCTCTAAGTTTATGGAAGTTTGCTTTCTTGAAATTAGGGACTTTTTCGATGCTACTATTTGGTTCGTTACTAGTAAACTTGAAAGTGAAAGTTATCGTACGATGGTCGCTGTTACTGAATTCAAAAAAAATACATACACATATACGCACACATACATACATATATACTGCACATACATAGATACATATATACACATATAAATAAACAAACTCAAGCAAATACATACATAAATTATATTCTAATACACACACGCACACACACTTATGCATATATTATTAAAGGTGGGCGCGTATATATGGTGTGACAGGCCGTTATTACACATTATTAATAATATTAACAATGGATGGGATAGGACTATTTTTATATCTGTCAGTTCTTGCTCTTATTGGTTGGAGTGTGTTGAAATGACGAGCTGCACGTGTAGGTCTAGGGGCGTCTGGTGGAAGTAAGTTTCTGTGTCGTGGGTGAACAAGCAGCTTAGATGCAAACTGTTTGAGTGTGTTGTAGTGGTGGGTTGAGAGTGCAGGTATGCTAAGGGTGGTGAGAGCTTCCTCGTACCCTGGATATGTGCCACCCAGGATGATCCTGCATGCCCTCCTCTGAACTCTCTCCAGTTGACGTTGTTGTGTTAGGGTTAGAGAGGAGGGCCAGGCGGGAGAGGCGTAGGTGAGCTTAGGGAGTATGAAGGTGTTATATATACTCTTCAGCTCATTCTCCGGCGCCCCCAGGGATCTCAACCGCCTTAGCATAAACAACTTGTAAGTGGCGGTCCTGACTGTGGTAGTAGCATGAACGTGTGTGTGTGTGTGTGTACTTACACTAGTTGTACTTACACTAGTTGTATTTGCGGGAGTGAGCATGCTCGTTAATTCCCGCCTCCTAAGATATGTTTGTCATACCGTGCTTTGAAACTATGCACTGATGGTGCAGACACTACTTCGGCTGGCAATTTGTTCCACCCACTAATCGAGTTGGCAGGAAATCTTTTACTTTTCAGATCAGATTTACTATTAAGCACTTTTAGTTTGTAGCTGTGTGTCGATGTGTATGTGTGTGTGTGTGTGTGTGTGTGTGTGTGTATGTATGTAGATGTCTCTGTGTGTTAGTGCATGAGTGTATATATTTAACCCTTATTTAGCAGGCTAGGTGGTCTATTTGACCGTAGCGCCCAGCGTTTTTTTTTTTTTACCCTAAATAGGGTTGTTTACGTGATCATTTTCATGCCTAAATAAGACCCAGAGCGTAAAACAAGTATCTATCCCTGAAAGGACGTAAACAGAGCTTTCCATTGACACCCGAACCATCCTTGTACGACCACTGGTTCTCTTGCAACGATCGTGCAACACGAGTGCAAAAACCCTGTAATTAGGTCATTTCCCTACATAATTCCCTGTGTAGCGAGTGAGGAGAGGGGGAGGAAGTTAGAATACAGTTCAGTTGGTCCACCGCGGTGGTGGGGGATGGTCATACAGTTGCTAGGCTCCTCACACCGCTCAGCTCTCTCTCTCAGCAACATTACGTGCTAAAAATGGCGCACGACATAAGTTGTGAACGCCACATAGTCCAAATTTATTTCACACGACATAAGTTGCGCGCCAACAGTTAAGGGTTAATAACCCCTGCTGTACCGGCGACGTATATTTAATTTTATTTACTAGCTATATTTAGACAATTTTGTGCAGTTTAAGAAAGATCTGTGGTAATAGAAAGGGTTAAGTGAGATAGTTCAAAGCCTGTTAACCCTTGTCTAGCGGGGTGTTTTGGGCTTATTTGGGCATATTCAGGCCCTCCTGAATGATAAATCAAGTATCTGCATGAAAAGAAATGTATTCAGCAAAAAATTAGGCGCTAAAAGCTTCAAAATGAGACCAGAACGAGCTACGTAGCACTCGTGGTTCTCATACAGTGGTACCAGTAACATGGGAGTTTAGCGTATAGCGGTATATTTTTTCCAGCTACGCTCACTACTGCTACACTGCCGGCCTCTCGAGAACACAGGGAGGGTGAGTCAGTGGGCGGCGGTAGGCCCTGGGAGTCGGACGTGTGGCCCGCTGCATTCCTGGCCATTTGCACTCGATTTTAACCCTTTAAAAGCCATAATAATGCTCCTAACTTGCTGCAAATTGGTGCCCGGCTATAGCCAGGCGCCGCCAGTTAAGGGTTAATTGCTGGAGGCCCTTTATTAAACCAAATACAATCGTCAACTAGTAGCCAGAAAGTTAAAAGGGGGGCACCAGTAATGGAAGGGTTAAAGAGTGAGTTAAACATGAGCGATGTATGAGCGTGTGTGTGAGTATGTGTGTTTGTGTGTGTGTGTGTGTGTGTGTGTGTTGGATAGGCACGTATATGCTTGAACATAAGAACATAATAAAATGGGAGTCTGCAGAAAGCCGATTGGCCTAAGCAAGGCAGATCCCTGTCCCACACAACCCCAATTACAAAGCCCAATTATAGGCTCAACACTCTAATACCCTGAGGATCATCTTACCAAAACGGTTAGAGATTAACGCAGGATTACGGGGTCTGCAGAGCGCTGATTGGCCCAACCCTGCTGATCCCCCTTCACACCCAACCCTTCTTGTCCATATGCTTATCCAATTTTATCTTAAAGCTCCCTATCGTTTTTAATCCCACTATAGCACTTGGTAGTCCATTCCACCCATCTACAACTCTGTTACCAAACCAATATTTGCCTATATCTTTTCTGAAACAAAATTTATCTAATTTGAAACCATTGGTACGAGTTCTTTCGCCATCACTGAGCTTTAGTACATTTGTCATGTCCCCTTTGTTAATCCCACTAACCCACTTGAACACCTCTATCATATCCCCTCTAACTCTGCGTCTCTCTAACGAATGTAAGCCTAATTTCTTCAACCTTTCTTTATACGGAAGATTTCTAATATTATGGATCATTTTTGTCATTCTACGTTGTACTCTCTCCAATGAATCTATGTCCATTCTGTAATAAGGACACCAAAATTGAACAGCATAATCCATATGGGGTCTCACTAATGACAAGTAAAGTTTTAAGATAACATCAGCAGTTCTGTTACTCACACTCCTAGAGATGAACCCGAGAATCCTGTTTGCCTTGTTTCGAACGCTTATACACTGTTGTCTAGGCTTCAAATCATTGCTAACAAACACACCTAGATCTTTCTCACAATTCGAGTTTTCTAATTCCATATTAGCTAGTTTATATTTAACATTTGTATGCATCTTCCCTATCTTTAATACCTTGCATTTGTCAATGTTAAACTTCATCTGCCAATTTACTGACCATTCGTGTAAGTTATCTAGATCCCTTTGGAGGCACTCTATATCTCTATCTGAATCATTGTTCTCCCCATTTTGGTATTGTCTGCAAATTTACTTATCCTACTAGTTATACCTAAATCAAGGTCATTTATGTATATAACAAACAACAAAGGACCTAATACAGATCCCTGGGGGACACCACTTTTGACTGCTCCCCATTCTGACTTTGTACCATTTATGCTGACTCTCTGCTTCCTACCAATTAGCCATGACCTAATCCATCCCAACAACGCCCCACCTATTCCATGCGCCTCAACCTTTCTCATCAATCTCTCATGGGGGACTCTGTCGAAAGCTTTACTGAAATCTAAATATATTATATCATATGACTTGTCATTATCGACTGCTTCATATACCTCTGAGAAAAAAATAAGCAAATTAGTAAGGCAAGAACGTCCCTGAGTGAATCCATGCCGAGAAGAATTTATTAAATTAAATGTATCTAAGTGGTTTCTAATTTTACTAGCAATAATTGACTCTAGTAGCTTTCCTATGATTGATGTAAGACTAATGGGACGGTAATTGGATGCTATTGATTTGTCACCTTTTTTGAAGATCGGAACTACGTTTGCAAGCTTCCAAGCTTCTGGAACTATACCTGTCTCCAATGACTTGTTAAATAAAAATGTTAATGGGTAACTTAACTCATCCCTACATTCTTTTAACCCGGGAACTGCGGGGAAACTCTTAAGAGTTCCCCCGGCGGACTGCGGGGAGACTCTTAAGAGTGAGTGAAAAAAAAAAAATCAACCCTTGACATCGAAAAAAAAAAAAAAAAAAAAAAAATTGTATTTCCCCATTCTTTTTTGGCCCCTGGGCCATGCAAAATCCCAGTCCTCCACCTCCCCCCCCTCCCCACCCTCCTCCTCTCCCTCAGTCATCACCCACCTTCCCCGCTATTCCCTTATTCTGAGGCACATTCTCGTGCTAACATCAGCGAGCCGCAAGCAGGGTGTTGTCATCACCGATGGCAAGCGAGTGCAAGAGAGAGAGAGAGAGCATCGATCGACCGTGTCTCAGCGGCCCTGGGGGAAACTGGCGGGAAAGCAGCTTGCCCCACCCATACATTATACAACTCGCGGGCCACATCTCCAATTTTGACCATCCAAACGCTGTTTTCACTCGCTTCCACCGTTGTTTCAGGTCAACACCCCTATAATCAACCCATAATGGGTGATCACGTGAGGTCTGTAGATTCGAACCACAACCAACAATTTCTTATCACTTTATTATTATACGCTAATTAAAAATAATGTTATTATTATTATTATTATTATTAGTAGTAGTAGTAGTAGTAGTAGTAGTAGTAATAGTAGTAGTGGTAATAGTAGTAGTATTAGTAGTAGTAGTAGTATTTTTCTTTTAATTATTACTATTATTATTATTTTTATTGTGATTAATATTTTTCTCCTTAGGCTTCCATCAAGCTTATAAAAATAATCCCAACACCCCTCTTCGAGATATATCTGTACATTTGTCGGTTAAAAAGTGGCTTTGCGGTTCCTCTTAAATTGCAGGCTTGCTCTCACTTGCCAGGATAAAATCGATACCTACATGGCACGAAAGATCTTAATATTGACAAAGAAGTGGGGGCGAAAGGTCTTAAAATCACCAAACTAAGGAGGCGACCCTCGTAAAATCTCAAAATTAATGGGGCTAAACAAGAGGGAGAAGGGTGTCCAGAAAGAACCCCTCCCTTCAGTGTTTGTACCACGTATTTCCAATGATGACCTCCGTTGCAGTCATTGTTGTCAAGATAATCAGACCCTGGCCTAAATTAATTAGTGTTGTTGTTTTTATAGCCGCCAACACTGATAACTGCTGCAGTGTTTGTTTTTATAGCTGCCAACACTGATAACTGCTGCAGTGTTTGTTTTTATAGCCGCCAACACTGATAACTGCTGCAGTGTTTGTTTTTATAGCCGCCAACACTGATAACTGCTGCAGTGTTTGTTTTTATAGCCGCCAACACTGATAACTGCTGCAGTGTTTGTTTTTATAGCCGCCAACACTGATAACTGCTGCAGTGTTTGTTTTTATAGCTGCCAACACTGATAACTGCTGCAATGTTTGTTTTTATAGATGCCAACACTGATAACTGCTGCAGTGTTTGTTTTTATAGCCGCCAACACTGATAACTGCTGCAGTGTTTGTTTTTATAGCTGCCAACACTGATAACTGCTGCAGTGTTTGTTTTTATAGCCACCAACACTGATAACTGCTGCAGTGTTTGTTTTTATAGCCGCCAACACTGATAACTGCTGCAGTGTTTGTTTTTATAGCCGCCAACACTGATAACTGCTGCAGTGTTTGTTTTTATAGCCGCCAACACTGATAACTGCTGCAGTGTTTGTTTTTATAGCCGCCAACACTGATAACTGCTGCAGTGTTTGTTTTTATAGCCGCCAACACTGATAACTGCTGCAGTGTTTGTTTTTATAGATGCCAACACTGATAACTGCTGCAGTGTTTGTTTTTATAGCCGCCAACACTGATAACTGCTGCAGTGTTTGTTTTTTATTGATGACAATATTAACGTCTCTCTCTCTCTCTCTCTCTCTCTATATATATATATATATATATATATATATACACAGGGTGTTTTAAAACAACACTGCCAGAGTATGACGACCACATTGATAAAAATATATAATACACATATTTCTATTCTATTTTTACCAAAAATATATTGTAACGGAGATAAATGGTTATTTAGAAATGTAGCAAAACAGGGTTCTGAGCTCAGCACAAAACATATGATACATAATATGAATGATTACCAAGTAAAAAAGGTAAAGAGGAGATATCTAATGACCTAATCACATATGAATAATTACAAAATCAAAGTAACATAAAATTGGTAATGATATTTTGCAATTAGAAGAAAACTGCTAAGTATTATAATCCAAGTAGCGTAAAAAGATATGCACCATTTGTAACGATGACCAAGAGGTAAAATAATGAATCTCAAGCTTGGGTCAGGTATCCGAACACTATCTATCTATCTATCTATCTATATGCTCAGGCCCAATCCCCATTTTGGGGGTAGCCGACTCAAGACAGAGCAAGAACAGGGAAAACACAAAAACATCATAAAACAAAAAAATAAACACAGATAAAAAACACAAACTCTCACACATCCAGGTCACCCAGGAGAAGACCCAGAGACCAGGGTTACCAAGGTCGCTCCAGCACTCCCCCGGCCCCTGACCACCCGGAGAGGTTCCGATCTCGGCAGGCAGACATGCAGCGGAGCCAAAGCCACAAGCCCTCCCACCACTGAACCATCCGAACACTGCTATAGGTAATTTAATCGTTCGTGAAACTGTTTGAATGGGAAAAAATTGTTCCTGCGCAATTTACTCTTTCAATACAAATACCTCATTACGTTACTATTATCACAGAGTACTAACGAAATATGTCTATCAGTTTTATGGTTGAAGTTTGATGATTTTACGTAGCTGTAGACATACAAGTATACGGTGTTCACTAATGAATATTTAAAATCATCTAATGGTACCCAAAACAAACAATTTACGTCACTTGGACTTAACGAGTATAAAATAACAAAGGCAGAGACACACCTAAATAACGACAATCCATATTTATGTGATATTATAAGGTAAATAAAATCACTATGACAGAAGAAGATAGCACCATGGCCGAGCAGATGATTAAACACATGAGAAGATTCGTTATGACTCCAAAGCTTCGAAGAAAAACTCGAACTGGGATGGGAGGCAAGAGGTAGGCTATTTGGGGGGGAGGGGGGACACTAGCCCGTGTTCGGATTATAGCTCATACCTGGGTGTCACTAATTATTTTACTCTATGCGGTTTAAATCATTAATGGTATATTATTTTGCATTTTGTCCTTAGATAATCTTCTTCGTTATTGTATTTACTAATTAGCAGATGAGGTCTGGCAGTGTTGTTTTAAAACACCCTGTATATATATATATATATATATATATATATATATATATATATATATATATATATATATATATATATATATGCTATATACTGTATATATATTATTATTAAAATAGGGATTCGCACCAAGCCTAAAAAGACTATGTGGCACCAAAAGAAACTTTGTGGGGAAAAAAAAAACGGAGTTGTTGTGGGGCTGGGGGCAATACGGAGTAGAGGAGAAGAAGACTAGGAAACACTAATTAAAGAAGCTGAAGGAGACGGGTATGGAGGAGAAACCGCATAAGATGTGGGAGGGAGAAAGTGGGGGACTCTCCAAGCATATCGGCTAAGACAAGGGGGCGATTAAGGGAGTATATGAAGGGGAATGCCCGCCGTCGGGCATTGGAGAAACGTGGACAGTCGATCAGATGCTGGACAGACACTGGAATATGGCAGCAAGGACAGAGCGTGGGGACATCACAGGACATCAAATGACCATGCGTGAGCCTGGTGTGGCCGAGCCGAAGACGGGCTAGAGCGGTCTCCCATCGACGGTTGCGATGAGAGGAAGACTCCAAGGTAGGACGGAAAGTTTGACAGAACGCAGTTTGACATCAGACACCCTCATGGAGGTCCATTCGTCCTGCCAGCGCTGATGTAGTAATTGAGTAACACGCGGGAAGTAATCAGATGCAGGAATACGCCATGGCACGAGTCAGTCGGTGAGAGGTAATAGCAGAGCGGGCGAAAAAATCAACCCGCTCATTGCCAGGCACTCCAACATGACTCGGGACCCAACAGAAAGACAGGGACTTCAATTTAGTAGCGATGCGGAACAACCATTCCTGAATCTCCAGCACTAAGGGGTTAACAGCGGGAAGAGACTGAATGAAGAGATTGAACATAAATGCTTCTTCTGAAATCACTGTGTTGGGTGATTTTAATGTCCATAATGTTGAATGGCTCACTCATTCAGCCAGGACTGATGATGCTGGTCTTGAATGTGAGCTATTTGCAGACTCATTTATTCTCACTCAACTAGTCAACCAACCCACCCGTGTACCAGATAATCCTAATCATAATTCCCACCTACTGGACTTATTTTTAACAACCAATTCAGAAAATTATGATGTTACAGTGAGGTCCCCGCTTGGATCTCCTGATCACTGTCTGATACAGGCCACCTGTCTATCACCTACCACACCTTCCCACTCTGAACCTGTTTTGGTGACTAAATGGCATTACGATAGGGCAGACTGGGAGGGTCTTCAAGGTTTCTTTATTGATATTCCCTGGACCTCTCTCTTTTCTAATGATGCACACTCCACCTTGAGCCACATACAAGATTTTGTAAAAATTGGAATGGAAACTTGTATTCCTCATCAAAAGTACATTAAAAGATCTAATTCACTTAAATGGTTTGACCATAATTGTGCTAGAGTAACTGAACAAAAAGCAATAGCCTACAATGCATACACAAGATCAAAAACACATGAAACCTTTAATTACTTTAGAAACATCAGAAATCATGACAAAACTGTATTAAACCTAACTAAATCAAACTTTCTCCACAAGCAGGCAAATAAACTTCTAAATAATCCAAATGGTAACAACATATTTTGGTCTACTCTTAACTCATTCAAATCCAACTTCACAACTGCTTCATCCATTCCACCATTAAAATCTCCGACTGGCAATCTTGTAAGTGACCCACGAGGTAAAGCTAACCTTCTTGCGGATATTTTCTCCACCAACTCAACCTTAGATGAAATAAATCAAGATGTCCCTGTACTTAATTTTAATTCGCCTGAAATTCACTCACTTAAGATCCACACCAGACATGTCAAAACTATTTTGCAGAATCTCTCAGTAGATAAGGCTCCTGGTCCAGATGAAATTCCTCCAATAGTACTTAAGAATTGCTCCTTGGTGCTCGCTCCTGTATTGGCAAAATGTTTCCGTCTATGTACTCATACCTCATGCTTCCCAGTACCCTGGAATGAAGCAAACATCCATCCAGTTCCTAAAAAAGGTGCCTCTTCAGATCCATCAAACTACAGACCAATAGCTATAACTTCCACTCTTGGTAAAGTCTTTGAAATTATATTAAATAATCACATAATTAAGCATTTTGAGAATAATAAATTAATCAGTGATAGGCAATATGGTTTTAGATGATGTCGGTCAACTGCAGACATTCTTTGCCTTCTTACGCATCAAATCAACCAAGCTACAGACCAACATGGTGAAACACATACAATAGCACTGGATATATCAAAGGCATTTGATAGAGTCTGGCATCAATCCTTATTGTCGAAGATGTCACACTACGGCCTTGCATCATTAGTTCCACTAATTTCTTCTTATCTTCATAACAGAAAAATATGTGTAATGGTAGATGGCCTTTATTCTCAATTTACCTCAATAAATGCTGGTGTTCCCCAGGGATCAGTTTTGGCCCCAACTCTGTTCCTCATTCATATCAATGATCTCATATCTACCACTCATAATCCAATACATTCCTACACAGATGACTCAACACTCCACAGTTCCTTCACATTTACCAATTCTTTCACCCAACCCGATCTTATAAATTCAAAAATAAGCACTGCAATTTCTCTGAACCAGGACCTTTCTAGAATTGAAGAATGGGGACAAAAGAATCTAGTTTCCTTTAACCCGTACAGCCCCAGCGACGCGCCTGGCGCGTCGGCGATGTATGTAACGCACAGCCCCAGAGACGCGCCTGGCGCGTCACCCTAATTGCCCCTAATTGCGCCGACCGTAACCTCAGGTGTAGCCACGCAAGAGGGCTCAGATTTGTATGGGAACTGTGTACGTATCCCACGCAACCGTGCCGATGGTTGAAAACTCTCAAAGTCCACGTGCGTGCGCGTGAGCGCGCAATAACCTGGTTTTTTGGGGTAATTGCCTTCAATTTTTTACTCTTGTAAAATACGTTTTCGGGGGCTCTGTAGGACCATTCTTTAAGCTTTTTGAGCGGTTTTTCGTGGTTTTTCCTTCATTCCTAACCCATTCGCTATTGTTTCTGGAATAAAACCATTTTTTGAAAACCGGCCGGGTTCTGGTGCGCAAACATTACAAAACTAGCCGGGGCTCCACGGGTTAATGCACAGAAAACCAAGTACATTCAATTTTCTAACCGACAGAATCTCGCTGACTCCCATATATTTTTTAATGATGTAAATATTCCCACTTCCCCTAGTATTGACATTCTCGTTGTAACATTAACTACTAACTTGAGCTGGACACATTATGCTAGAAGCATTGCTAAGAATGCCTCTAAAAAACTGGGACTCCTGTACAGAGTTCGAGAATTCTTCACTGACGAGCAGTTGGCCGTAATATATAAAAGTCATGTGCGTTCTCAGATGGATTACTGTTCACCTCTGTGGAGTGGAAGTGGAGTGGTTGCATTGAGGCAGTTGGACAAAATTCAAAATAAAGCTATTAGATTAATCAATAACCCTGCAATCACACAGGACCTTCCTACATTATCCATACGAAGAAACGTTGCATCCCTTGCATTATTCTACAGATATTTTCACAGCAATTGTTCCGAGGAACTTGCTTCAATTGTGCCGCCTCTCCACATCTTTCCCCGTAGAACTAGGGCAGCTGAGAGCGTCCATGAATTTACACTTTCTCCTCCACAATGCAGAACTTCTGCTTATCAAAATTCATTTATCCCTAGAACTACTACTCTTTGGAATTCACTTCCCTCGAATTGCTTTCCACAAACTTACAATCTACAAATGTTTAAATCCAGTTGTTACAAACATTTTATGAATGGAGGATGCCTTTAGGAACATGGACCTTTTTGTTTTATCTGTGTTTTTCCTTCCTCCGTTCATTGTCTCTTAAAAAAAAAAAAAAAAACTCTGAAGAGCACTAAGGGAGTCACTAAAAATGACAAAGGTATGCAGGTGCGAACAAAAAATAGTACGTAGGGCAAATAAAATAGCAAATAACTCGGCCGTAAAGACACTAGCACATGATTGGATGTGACATTGGAAGGTCCGGTCTGGGAACACAACCGCAAACCCTGTACCGGCGGAGGTCTTGGAACCATCAGTGTACACTGGAACGGCTGAAGAGTGGTGTAGCATATGTTCCGCAAACTGAGCATAAAGCAACTGTGGGGTTGAAGAGGCCTTAGAGGGGGGGAGGGCAGCTGTACAAACGGTAGGGCGAGGGAGTAGCCATGGGGGGAACTCTGACTGTCGGAGGGGTAGCACCGATGGAATGGGAAAAGAGAAGGAGGCTAGTAAAGCAGAGACCCGACCGGGGAACGAAGTAGCAGACACTGATGGGGCTAAGCCGGAAGCCGTGGGAGGAAAACCAGCCGAACTGTGTTGCAGAAGGCGAAGATGACATTGAAGGGTCAGTTTATCCCGCCTGGATGATAGCGGAGGGACACCTGATTCAGCATAAAGGCTAATAACCGGAGTAGAGCGAAAAGCCCCTAGCGACAAGCGCAGACCGTGATGGTGAAGGGAGTCTAGGCGCTTAAGGTTTGTACGTGCAGCGGAGGCATATACCTGGCAGCCATAATCGATCTTGGAGAGAATAAGCGTTGTATGGAGGCGCAGAAGAGTCGTCCGGTCCGCACCCCAAGACAAGTGGCTAAGGGTTTGTAAGAGTTGAAGCCGTCGGGTGGTGGAGGTCAGTAACGAAGTAATGTGCGGGTACCATGTCAACCGAGTATCGAAAATGAGACCTAAGAATGGAGCTGAGGACCTGTAAGGCAGAGGGCGGTTATACAACGTAAGAACAGGATGCGGGACTGTATGGCGTTTAGTGAAGATGACGGCACAAGATTTCGAGGGCGAAAACCGAAAACCATGGGCCGTAGCCCACTGCGCAGCTGCATCGATGGCCTTCTGCATGAGATTTTGTAGGGCAGCGATATCCAAACCCACAGCATAAATAGCGAAGTCGTCCACATACAAAGAAGCACGGACACCAAGAGGGAGAGAAGAAATAATACCATTAATAGCTAGGATAAAAAGGATGGTACTAAGAACACAACCCTGTGGGACACCGTCGTGTTGGGGGTACGTTCGTGAGAATGTATTCTGAAGCTTGACTCGGAAAGTACAATCACGGAGAAAGTTCTTCAAGAATACTGCCATGTTGCCAGACACACCAGAACGTAAAAGGGTATGAAGGATGTTGCATTTCCAGGCAGTATCATAAGCTTTTTCAAGATCGAAGAATACAGCTAAAACTGACTTAGTGTCCGAAAAGGCGTCGCGGATAGACGTCGCCAATCTCAATAATGGGTCCAAAGTACTACGGCCCTTGCGAAAGCCATATTGAAAAGGCGACAGGATGCCTCGCGATTCTAGGAGCCACATTAAGAGGGAGTGAACCATGCGTTCTAATAATTTGCCTACACAACTGACCAGGGCAATGGGACGGTAATCTGCTGGTGCATGGCTCGACTTACCCGGCTTAAGGAATGGGAGAAGGATGGCATGTCTCCACTCAGCCGGAAAAAAGCCTGTGGACCACAGACGGTTGTAGATGGATAAGAGAAAACCAAGCGCAGGTGGAGATAAGTGCTTCAGCATCAAGTAATGGACACCGTCCGGGCCTTCACATGTATCCTTACAGGCTCCCAGGCTAGACTCAAGCTCAGCCCGGGAGAAGGGGGCATTGAAAAACTGATCAGATGATAAGGCGAAGTCAAGTCGCTTAAGTTCAGAACGGCGTTTATGCATCTGGAAGGAGGGCGGGAGATGGGAGCCAGTGCTAACATCACTGAAATGTTGTCCCAACATATTGGCCACCAGAGACGGGTCGCCCACAATGCCAGTGTTGGTATGGAGGACTGGGGCCGGCGTAGGCGCATGTTTCCCTGCAATCTTCCTGACGCGAGCCCAGACTTGCGGAACAGGTGTATCTGCGTTGATAGTAGAGGCATACGACATCCAGCTAGATTTTTTTGCAGAGCGGATTGTACGACGGAAGACGACATTAGCCTGTTTGAAAAGAGTATACGCATCCCGCTCATATAGAGAGCCTTTTTTCCAACGGAAACTCTTCCACTTGGCTCTTTTATTGCGTAAAGCCGAAGTGCACTGAGCAGTCCACCACGGTACACACTTAGAAGACATACTCCGAGTGGTGCGTGGAATACAAGTATAGGCAGCATGGAGCACAAACATCAGGAAACTGGTAAGCATGGCATCAGGGTCCGGGAAGCAGGGGTCGGAGTAGGCGGAACGGCGAGATCAGCGAAAGATGTCCAGTCGGCACGATCGAAACACCAACGAGGAGGGCGCGGCACTGGGGAGTAAGACGTAGGGGAGAGAACAATCGGGAAGTGGTCAGTCGCAAAGTAATCAGTAAAGACCTTCCAAGTAAAATTCAAGGATAGTGTAGGGGAACACAGAGACAAGTCAATACATGAGAAGGTACGGGTGCCGCTATCAAAATGCGTAGAGGAACCAGTGTTTAAAAGAAATAAATCGTGCGTACAAATCAGAGCCTCAAGGGAACGACCACGTGTATTAACGGTAGAGTCACCCCACAGGGAATGCCTGCAATTAAAATCCCCTAAAAGGAGGAAAGGTGGAGGTAATAGAGAAAGGAACCTGTTTAATTCTGGAACATTGATCGGGACCGAGGGGGAAAGGTATATGGAAACTACTGTAAGCCAGCGTGAAAGGAACACTCTGGCAAGCGTGCATTTAAGAGAGGTACGGATAGTTAACGGAGACACTGGGACATCATGATGTACGAGGAGGCAAGTATCATACTGGTATTGGGGAGAACTTATATAGGAGTAAAAAGGTATTGGGGAGGGGGCATTAGATAAATGTGATTCTTGTAAACCAATAACAAGTGGGCTAAACCTAGAGATAAGGTAACGAAGATCAACACGATGTGCTTTTTTTTTTTTTTTTTTTTTTCTATGTGATTGAGGGAGGCAAAAGGCATAACTGCCTATAGCGAGTGCCTCCCCCATAGTTGAAAGAGTGACAGGGCCAAAATCAAGGGACGTTCGAGCCAAAATGCCTGGACACACGGAGTTTGAAGCAATTTAAGTCATAGGAAGAGGGAAAGACTGATTCTGGGAGAGAGTTCCAGAGCTCAGCTGTTGAGTAGAAGAAAGTTTGAGAGTAACGTTTCACTCTTGGGTTGGAGAGTTGCACAGAGTAGGGGTGGGATTGAGTTGCAAGACGGGTACCACGTGCCCTACGTAAAGGAGGTGGTATGCACTGGGATAGCTCTGAGGAACACTGATTATTATAGTAGCGATAGAATAGCGAGAGAGATGCAACATTGCGGCGGAGAGAGAGAGATTGCAGAGAGTTGGTGAGTGGACGGGAGTTAATGATACGAAAGCCCTTCCTTTCAACTTTGTCTAGGAGAGCGGTGTGAGAGGAACCTCCCCACACATGTGAACAATACTCAATACAAGGGCGCACTATGCCCCTGTACAGAGCAAGAAGCTGTGCAGGGGAAAAGAACCCCCTAAGGCGGTTGAGCACACCCAGCTTCTGGGAGGCTGCCTTAGCAAGACTGGTAATATGGTCCTTCCAAATGAGAGCAGAAGAAAAAGAGACACCAAGAATATTGAGAGAAGATGAAGGGTTGATTTTTGTATTGTTGAAGAATAAGGGATAGTCCGCTGGGAGATCCTGACGGGTAGATAGATGGAGAAATTGGGTTTTGGAAGCATTAAAGTTAACAAGGTTTTCTCTGCCCCAATTGGAAATTGTATTTAGATCAGAATTTAAGAGTTCTATGGCTTCATTACGTTTGTTGTTGAGAGATTGCTGGCTGGGGCGTTCTGAAAAACTAATGGAGTAGTGTAAGGTTGAGTCGTCTGCGTATGAATGGATGGGAATTAAGGTACAGTTAAGGAGATCATTTATAAAAATTAGAAAGAGAATAGGAGATAGGACAGAGCCCTGAGGAACACCGGAGTTTATAGGGTGAGGAAGTGAACAATGGCCGTCCACAACCGCGGCTATGGAACGGCCGGAAAGGAAATTAGAGACAAAGGCACAGATGGAGGGATAGAAACCGAAGGAGGGTAGTTTAGAAATTAAAGATTTATGCCAGACTCTATCGAAGGCTTTCGATATGTCTAGTGCAATAGAAAAAGTCTCACCGAAGTCCCGAAAGGAGGATGACCAAGAGTTAGTAAGATATGAAAGAAGATCACCAGTAGAGCGACCCTTAAGGAAGCCATACTGGCGATCTGAGAGCAGATTATGAGAAGAGAAATGCTTAAGAAATTTGGAAGCAAGAATAGTTTCAAAAACTTTAGAAAGACAAGAGATAAGAGCAATTGGACGATAGTTGGAGGGTTGAGAGCGGTCACCCTTCTTTGGGACAGGTTGAATGTGAGCAAACTTCCAGCATGAAGGGAAGACGTTAGAGGATAGACAGAGACGAAAGAGTTTGCCTAGGCAGGGAGTCAGCACGGAAGCACAGTTTTTGAGAACAACAGGAGGAACACCGTCCGGACCGTACGCCTTATTAGTGTTAAGCCCAGAGAGGGTAAAAAGTACATCTTTAGAAGAGATTAGGATATTAGGCATAAGTAAGAGAGAGGAGGGCGGAGAGGGAGGAATAGCACCGGAATCATCCAAGGTGGAGTTTCTAGCAAAAGTTTGAGCGAAGAGTTTAGCTTTGTCAGAGGAAGAAGTGATGGTTGAGCCATCAGAGTGGGAAAGGGGAGGGAAAGACGAGGAAGAGAAATTGTTGGAGAGGTTTTTGGCTAGATGCCAGAAAGCTTGGGAAGAGCTAGAGTTGGATAGTTCAGTGCATTTATTATTGATGAAAGAGTGTTTGGCAAGTCGAAGAACAGATTTGGCTTGATTCCGGGCAGAAACATATGAAGAATGAGAGTCTTGAGTTTTAAGGCGTCGGTACCGTTTGAATGCTTCCTCCTTATTGCGGACAGCAGTAGAACAGGCGTGAGTAAACCAAGATTTTTTAGCATTAGTCTGAGAGAAAGAGAATGGAATGTATGCTTCCATGCCCGATAGGATTACCTCGGTAATGCGTTCAGCACTCTCCGAGGGTCCTCGGCCATGGAAGCAGAAATCATTCCATGGGAAATCAAAGAAGTACTGCCGAAGAGCCTCCCAGTCGGCAGCGCCAAAGTGCCACAAGCGCCGCCGGCTAGGAGGATCGGGTGGCTGTACTGGAGAGATAGGACAGGTGACAGAGATAAGTTTATGGTCGGAGGAGCCCAAAGGAGAGAAAAGATCGACAGTATAAGAAGAAGGGTTAGAAGTTAGAAACAGGTCAAGAATGTTGGGCCGATCTCCGATGCGATCCGGGATACGGGTGGGTTGCTGAACTAACTGCTCTAGGTCATTTAGGATAGAAAAGACGTAGGCTTGTTCACCAGGTGGATCAGTAGTGTGAGAGGAGAGCCAATGGCGGTGGTGAACGTTGAAATCTCCTAAGAGGGAGATTTCTGAGAAAGGAGAAATGGATAGAATGTGTTCCACTGTAGAGTTTAGATAGTCAAAGAATTTGGGAAAGTTGGTAGAGTTAGGGGAAAGATAGACAGCACAGAAATATTTAGTAAGAGAATG
Organism: Lithodes maja; assembly: GCA_037953745.1. Taxonomy (NCBI): domain Eukaryota; kingdom Metazoa; phylum Arthropoda; class Malacostraca; order Decapoda; family Lithodidae; genus Lithodes; species Lithodes maja. The sequence continues at coordinate 87,092 of JBAKBP010006265.1, forward strand.
ACAGGAAAGTTTGAGCCATAAAGTTGAGAATTCAGAGGAGTCGAAATCGGGAACACGAGAGCAAGTGAGTTTGTTGTGCACATATGCACAACATCCGCCTTTGGCTTTGAAACTAGGATAGAGAAAGTAGGAGGATACAGAGAAGGGGTTGCTGGATGTTGCTACAGACACCTGAGTTTCGGTGAGGAAGAGAAGATCAGGTTTGTAGGAGGAGAGATGGTGCTCAACAGAGTGAAAGTTAGAGGAAAGTCCGCGAATGTTGCAGAAATTAATAGAAAGAGTAACAGGCCGAGGTCCAGGTAATTGTGTGGGGTCGTCAGGGGATGGTCGGTCGGGTGAGGGGGCATTTATGGTCCCCCCCCCTGGGGACTCCGAGGCTGGGCTATAATTCATCATTTTTTTTGTTTTTAATTTTGGTGTGGAAGAATGAAGTGTGGTGTGCATGTTAGTGTAGTGAAGTGGATAGGAGGAGGAGGTGTTTGTGAGAGCTAGCTGGATTGCTCTCAGTGTAAATGAGGCACAAAGAAAATCAGTAAGAGAGGCCAAGCAAGTGAAACAGGAGTTCCAGCGACTCTTTATCACATGCCTATAACCTCACCTGGGTCTAGCCCTGATCGATGGGTGCCTACAATCTCCCCACTACAAATGTTGTGCTGCAAAACTACGAATGTTCCATTGTAAAATGGACATTAAAAAGACAAAAAAGATTAAAAAGAAGACGCGTACAAGAGGGAAGAAAAGACGTACACTATATACAACATATTTACAAAATACAGTTAACACCGTGGGTGGAAAATATAGCCAAGAGAGGCTAACGATGGGAAATAATAGCAGGAATTGGAGAAGACGTTGAAGGGGAAGACTGGAAACCGGGGGGCATAGGGAGGTCTAACAGAGAAAGAGGAGAGGAAGGAGTAGGGCCGGAAGAGGTAGGAAGGACGGACGGCAGGTGGGAAGAGAAGGAGGGGGTAAGGGCAGGAGAAGGAAGAGGGGGAGGGTCAGGAGGAGGAGGGCCCGGAGGAAGGCCAGAAGGGGGAGTGGAGGAAGAGGACGGGGCAGGGGAAGGCGGGAGAGGGGTAGGGGGAGAGAAGAGGGGGTAGGATGAACTTCGGCATGAACAGTTGAAGGCGGCGGGTGGGAAGAACGGATAAATTCATCAATCTTAGGTAGGGTTTCGTAGGAGAAATCTAGGGACGCAGTGACGGGAGGAGGAGGAGACTGGACGGAGGAAGGAGAAAGGGAAACAGAAGGAGAAGTAGGCGACTTCTTCTTCTTCTCGCAGGGACTTGAGCTCTGCACATCACGGAGACCACCCTTACGTTTAAAAGAGGAAGCGGGAGAGGAAGAACGGAGCACAGGAGCCCGTTTGGTAGAGGAGAAGGGAAGTTTAGAGCGAGTAGGAGATTTGGGGCGACTAGAAGAGGAAGATGACGGAGAACGGGGGGGAGGCTTGGAACGGTGAGAGCGTTGAGGGAGACTAGAAGAGGAGGAACAAGGAAGAGAGCAAGATGAAGGGGCAGAAGTAGGAGAAGGACTGAGAACAGAGAAAGTGTTAGACAAAGGGACAGAAAAGGAAGAGACGGAAGGACGAACGGAGGAGACAGAAGAGGAGGAAGGAGAAAATCCGGGAGAAGCACCGGTAGAAGGAAGAGAGGCAGATGACGAAACTGGTGCGACCGGGGGGACGGAGGGAGCGGAGGCGGTGGAAGGAACTGAGGAACCAGAAAAAGGGGGGGGCGTGGTAGAGGGAGGCGAAGAAGAGGAGGGAGGAGACAGAGTCTTGGAAAATGACTGAGGGGTGAAGCCCAAGCGACGAGCCTCTTGGCGGGCTGCGGTGAGCGTAAGGCCGTGTCTCGCTTTGAGGACAGCAACCTCAGACTCGAACAGATGAACGGGGCAAATCTTAGAGTCGGCCGTATGAGACCCGCGGCAATTAAGGCAGAACTGGGACGTTGACTGACATTCGCCAACGGCATGTCCGGACTGCGCACAGCGCGGGCAGAGTGGGCTCTCAGCGGCTGTACGGCAGAACTTCGCTGGGTGGCCAAAACGCCAGCAGCTGCGACACTGGAGTGGACGGGGAAGAGACGCAGTCACGGGGAGGCGAGTACCACCGACAATAACATGGGCGGGAAGGGAAAGTCCATCAAAAGAGATCTTGGCAATGTTAGCGGGATGGCGGCGAAGGTCGCGAGGAGGGATAGTGTAGCATACCACACTAACCACCTTGTGGTCTTGAGCGACAACGATGTCCTTGACGAGGTCGGCGCAATCCGCGAATGGACGACCCCCGAGATGGATGGAAACGGGGATCAGGACAGTCCCTGTATAGGAGTTGATCGTTGATCTTTTTGAGCCGGGATGGGGGTGCCAGAACAATCGACGAACGAGGACATAGCAGTAGCCTGAAGTTCGTTTTGGACGGTAACAAGACGAGAGGCATCATGGCGGGAGTGGAAGGTGACGTCCTTTCCCACCTGTTGAAGGAGACGCAGGTGGAAGAGGAGGTCATCACCGGCTAGAGGCGCAGAAGCAGGGATGGAGAAAAACTTAGTAAAGGAAGGAGGTGCAAAGAGAGAGGACAGAGGGAGGACCGAGGACGAGAAGAGGACGAAACTGGAGAAGAAGAGGAAAGAGAACGAGGGAGGGAGGGCAGAAAAGGGGCGAGGGTGACATGACTAGAGGGAGAAGAGGAAGAAGAGGAAGATGCAGAAATAACTACAGGAGAGGAGATGAAAGCCTGAGTAGTGGAGGGTGGAGAAAGACGTGACGAAGACGGAAGGGTAGTAGAAGGATTCGGAACGGTAATGAACGAGAGGGACGAGCGACGAACGAGGGATATTTCAGCGGGCCGGTCGAGAGCACCCAAAACCATCCCTGACTCACCGTGCTCCCGCGGTGAACCGGACTGACAGCCAGACAACAGACCTCCAAGTGGCAGGCTGCATGCCACAAGGGGCTCACTCACCGGAACCACTAAAGCAGAAGCCATAAACAGGGAAAAACAGGGAAAAAAGCATAAGTCGTCACCATAGCAAGAGAAAAGGGGGTAAAGCATGGAAGAAGATACTGCGGTTACCAGGTGCCCCTGGCAACGAAAGGGAGAAAGACCTCCGCAGGGCCATGAAACCCAGAATGCGGCCAATTGAGATGGGACAGGTCTCGGCTTTGAGCTAGGGACCTTGTACAACCCGGGCATTTGTCCTGCAGCTTTGTCCCACAGAGAACGGGGCTGGCGTAGTCACCTGACACACTCACTGGGAAGAGAGAAGGGAGTCAGAAACCCCAAAGCAACCCTATAGTGCCTATCCTCCAGCAACGAGCCTTGCGAGCCCTGGCCGGCAGCACCTGTCGCCAGGTGGACTCTGCCAACTCAGCAGTGATCAGAGACACCAAGGCGAAGCCCTAAGGAAACTAGAACCTCCGAAGCAGTTAAAGAGAAAGGAAGGAAGCAAACAGGGAAGTCAACCGGAAGGGAAGGGAGGGACGGGACCACAAAAGTTCAAGGGTGGGAGACCGGCCTCTGATGGCAGCCCCAGGAGAAAGCGGAAGAGGGAAAAACGAAAACCAGAAAGGAGGAGAAAGAAAAGGACATGACAAAATTAGTTGGAGGTGATGGGGAGAGCGGCCAAGAACCTTGGCCGCTCCACCTACAAGCCCGGAAGCCCCCAAACGGCGGCAACGAGTCATGTGGCAAGGGGGACCCCCAGCAATGATGGCGTTCTGGGAGCGAAAACATCTCGCTATGCATTTGCTAGGTTAAGTTAGTTTAGTTGGCATTAGAAGTGATGGTAGTAATATTTGGATTTATGGTGATAGTAGTGATAATGGTGATAATTGTAGTGATGATGGTTGTAGTTGTATTGATAATGATGACAGTAGTGATGATGATGACAGTAGTAGTGATGATGATGACAGTAGTAGATATGATGGTGACAGTAGTAGTAATGATGGTCATAATAGTAGTGATGATGGTGACAAGTAATGATGATAGTTGTAGTGATAATAATGACAGTAGTGATGATGGTAGTGACGATGGTGTGAGTATTAGTGATGATGGTGAGTAGTAGTGAGGCTGGTGAAATTTGTAGTGATGATGATGATGGTTGTGGTGATGAAGTTCATAGTAATGGTGATGATGGCAGTAGTAGTTATTATGGTGACAGTAAAATAAATTATGGTGATATTTGTGACAGTAGTAATGATGATGGTTATAGTAGTAGTGATGATGTTAACAGTAGTAATGATGATTGTAAGATGGTGGTGATGATATTAGTAATGATGGTTGATAGTTGTAGTATCAATGATGATAGTAGTGATTAAGATGCTAGTGACAATGGACAGTGATTATGGTGAGAGTAGTAGTGATAATTGTAATTGTAGTAGTGATGATGATCATAGTAATGGTGATGATGACAGTACTCGTGATGATTGTGGCAGTTGTAGTGATGATGGCAGTAGTAGTGATTATGTTGATTGTGATTGATGATGGTATTAGTAGTGATGATGGTAACCCATCGCAGAGTTGGGTATGCCGTTTTGATTTTGGGCAAAATGGCACATCTACTTTATTACTTATGTACACATCAATACAGACATAAAAACTCTGCTATCACTGTTAACTTAAGAACTTTATGTAGGAGACTCTACAGTCAATAATATATAGGACAAGATGGACCACGCTATGCTTACATACTTACATACACGCACACCTCACATACACACACACCTGATAACCTCACACACACACACACACACACATACACACGCACCTCTCTCTCGCACACACACACATCATTAAACATTTGAAACATATCTTGAGCCCATTATTATGTCTCCATTCCTAAGTGTCCAACTACTACTAAATAAAGTCATAATTTTCTAGTTGTAAAATATATAAATTTCAAATGGAACATAATATTTCTTTGATGGCCCAATACCACCATTACTACTGCTAACTTTTGTATTAACCCCTTCTGTACCGGCGACGTCTTTTGTATTAACCTCTTCTGTACCGGCGACGTCTTTTGTATTAACCCCTTCTGTATCGGCGACGTCTTTTGTATTAACCTCTTCTGTACCGGCGACGTCTTTTGTATTAACCCCTTCTGTACCGGCGACGTCTTTTGTATTAACCTCTTCTGTACCGGCGACGTCTTTTGTATTAACCTCTTCTGTACCAGCGACGTATTTTGTATTAACCCCTTCTGTACCGGCGACGTCTTTTGTATTAACCCCTTCTGTACCGGCGACGTCTTTTCAATTTTATTCTAGCTAAATTTAGACGATGTTGTGCAGTTTAAGTGGGGTCTGTTGTAGTAAAATGGGCCAAGTGAGATAGTTCGAAGCCTGTTTATTGCTGGAGGTCCTTCCTAAGCTGAATATAATCATCCAATAGTTGCCAGAAAGTCACGAAAAGGACGTCACCGGTACAGAAGGTGTTAAAGGGACCTCCATGATGTACTGTCAATGTGTTATGAAAAAAAGTCTTATACCCAACAACAGAATATAACCGGAATAAACCTCCATTAACCTCAGAAGTGCGCATGGGGGTAATTAGACACCTCTGCCTGTGCGCATGTATTTGAGCTGTTTCCATCACTAAAATATTCATTTTACCATAAATAGCATTAATACTTATCCATATGCGCCTATTATAGGTTGATTATAAAGGTATTAACTTGTTACAACAATAAAACAAGTGAAAACAGCGTTTGGATGGCCAAAATCGACGATACAGGGCGGGAGACGCTGTCGATCGATACTCTCTCTCTCTCTCTTGCACTCGCTTGCTAACAGTGATGACAATGCCTTGCTTGCAACTCGCTAATGTTAGCACGAAAATATACCTCAGAATAAGGGAATAACAGGGAAAATAGGTGATAACTGAAGGAGGGGAGGAAAGTGGGGAAGGAGGGGAGGTAGAGGAGTGATATTTTGCATGGCCCAGGGCAAAAAAAAATAAAATAAAATAAAAAAATAAAAAAATATATATATTTTTTTCGATGTTTAAGGGGACAGTGGCTGTTTGTTTGGTCTATTAATTCATTTATTTATATATTTTTTTTAGTTTCCTCCCTAGACCTCCATCAAGCTTAGAAAAACACCCCCTAGAGCCCCCTTCAAGATAGATTTGTAAATTTTTCGGCATTAAAAAAAAATCCTCCTAAAATTACAGGCTAGCTATCGCTCGCCAGGAACAAATCGACACCTAAATGGCACGAATTATCCTAATATTGCCAAAAATGGAGTGAAAGGTCATAAAATCATACGGTCTGTCTCCCCTTAACCCTTCCAGTACCGGTGCCGTCCTTTTAACTTTACTCTGGCTACTATTGGACGATTTTAACCAGTTTAAAAAGGGCCTACAGCAATTAACAGGGCGTCGAATTATCTCACTTATCCATTTGGACCACGACAAATCCCTCTTAAACTGCATAAAATCGTCTAAATGTAGCTCAAAGGAAATTCTAAAGACGTCGCCGGTACAGAAGGGGTTAAGATGAATGTCGTTGTTGTTATTGTTGGTATTGTTTTGTTAGTATTTTCAGTAACAATGAACATATGGTAAATAATGTAGAGATAGGGGACCACCTAGGAAATAGTGACCACAATTCTGTGTATTTTAATATACAATGGAAAGGTAATTACCAGAGAGAATACAACATTAATACCTGACTTTAGAAAAGCCAATTATGGTGGGTTAAGAAGAGCCCTATTAGCGGACCCTATGGTCAAAAAATTAAGTCGATCCAGGTGTCCAAATGAGTGTACCCCTTCTCAGGCACCTGTCATCTTAAGTCAGGAAGAGACGTCAACCTTGGTAGATACATACGATAATTTTATCAAGTCAGTATTCAATGCACAAAATAAATACATCCCCAAAAGAAAATTTAGATCAACACAGAACCAACCCAAATGGATGAATAATAGACTATTAGATCTTCTAGGACAAAAGAGAGGAATATATAGAAAAATTAGAAAAGGCGAAATTCACCTACTTGCTTACTATCAGAATCTATCAAGACAGGTAAAAAAGGATATTAGGAAAGAAAAAAGAAATTATGAAATTAAGGTTGCCAATGACTCAAAAAATAATCCTAAAGCTTTTTACCAACTATATAAATCCAAGGTTAGAGATGTAATTGGTCCCCTTAAAACTTCGATAGGAGAAATGACAGAAAATGATTTAGAAATGTGCAGTACATTAAATAGTCAATTTCTTTCCGTTTTCACTAATGAAAATTTGGCAGTTTCCAGAAGTCCGTAAGGTATATAGCGATAGTATAGAAAATAGGTTAAGTACGGTTACTATAAGTAGAAATGATGTGCTTAAGGAAATTGACAGACTGAAACCTCATAAATCACCTGGTCCTGATGAGGTATATGCTAGAGTATTAAAAGAATGTAGGGATGAGTTAAGTTACCCATTAACATTTTTATTTAACAAGTCATTGGAGACAGGTATAGTTCCAGAAGCTTGGAAGCTTGCAAACGTAGTTCCGATCTTCAAAAAAGGTGACAAATCAATAGCATCCAATTACCGTCCCATTAGTCTTACATCAATCATAGGAAAGCTACTGGAGTCCATTATTGCTAGTAAAATTAGAAACCACTTAGATACATTTAATTTAATAAATTCTTCTCAGCATGGATTCACTCAGGGACGTTCTTGCCTTACTAATTTGCTTAGTTTTTTCTCAGAGGTATATGAAGCAGTAGATAATGACAAGTCATATGATATAATATATTTAGATTTCAGTAAAGCTTTCGACAGAGTCCCCCATGAGAGATTGATGAGAAAGGTTGAGGCGCATGGAATAGGTGGGGCGTTGTTGGGATGGATTAGGTCATGGCTAATTGGTAGGAAGCAGAGAGTCAGCATAAATGGTACGAAGTCAGAATGGGGAGCAGTCAAAAGTGGTGTCCCCCAGGGATCTGTATTTGGTCCTCTGTTGTTTGTTATATACATAAATGACCTTGATTTAGGTATAACTAGTAGGATAAGTAAATTTGCAGACGATACCAAAATGGGGAGAACAATTGATTCAGATAAAGATATAGAGTGCCTCCAAAGGGATCTAGATACCTTACACGAATGGTCAGTAAATTGGCAGATGAAGTTTAACATTGACAAATGCAAGGTATTAAAGATAGGGAAGATGCATACAAATGTTAAATATAAACTAGCTAATGTGGAATTAGAAAACTCGAATTGTGAGAAAGATCTAGGTGTGTTTCTTAGCAATGATTTGAAGCCTAGACAACAGTGTATAAGCGTTCGAAACAAGGCAAACAGGATTCTCGGGTTCATCTCAAGGAGTGTGAGTAACAGAACTGCTGATGTTATCTTAAAACTTTACTTGTCATTAGTGAGACCCCATATGGATTATGCTGTTCAATGTTGGTGTCCTTATTACAGAATGGACATAGATTCATTGGAGAGAGTACAACGTAGAATGACAAAAACATAATATTAGAAATCTTCCGTATAAAGAAAGGTTGAAGAAATTAGGCTTACATTCGTTAGAGAGACGCAGAGTTAGAGGGGATATGATAGAGGTGTTCAAGTGGGTTAGTGGGATTAACAAAGGGGACATGACAAATGTACTAAAGCTCAGTGATAGCAAAAGAACTCGTACCAATGGTTTCAAATTAGATAAATTTCGTTTCAGAAAAGATATAGGCAAATATTGGTTTGGTAACAGAGTTGTAGATGGGTGGAATGGACTACCAAGTGCTATAGTGGGATTAAAAACGATAGGGAGCTTTAAGATAAAATTGGATAAGCATATGGACGAGAAGGGTTGGGTGTGAAGGGGGATCAGCAGGGTTGGGCCAATCAGCACTCTGCAGACCCCGTAATCCTGCGTTAATCTCTTACCGTTTTGGTAAGATGATCCTCAGGGTATTAGAGTGTTGAGCCTATAATTGGGCTTGTAATTGGGGTTGTGTGGGGACAGGGATCTGCCTTGCTTAGGCCAATCGGCTTTCTGCAGACTCCCATTTTCTTATGTTCTTATGGTGGGGTCACACATTCACGTATATTGCTCCCGTCCGGCGTATCGCCAATTTATGTAAAGACGCGAGTAGTTTCTGCCGTTGAACGCCCGTTCTTCCACGTCTATTGCACTTCCCGACAGACGTAGCGTAACGGGGCCAGTGTTACGTCAGACGTAATGGAGTCGTATTGAACTACGTACGTGTTTGCGACGTGCATAAGCATAGCCCCGTTCGACCTCATGGGCTGCACGATTTGCGGGAACACAGGCCATGCCCATGCCACGCCCCCTCAAGACCGGCGTAGCTGAGGCCGCACGTCTTGGGATTTGTTAGGTCGTACCTGGACCGGTTCTGGCCAATCGTAGGCACACCCCGTCTGACCAAACACAGACAAAGACAGTCTTTGTCAACCACGTAGGTCTGGGTTGGAATCTGGGAACTACAAAAGGGCAGGAATGGCCACACCATTCCCATTCCCAGTCCTTCATCGGCACCATGAACAACATCGAGGAATTCATCCTGGAGGAGTAACATCGAGGAATTCATCCTGGAGGAGTAACCCGCTGAGTGCCAGCCAATTTTGACGTGTGCTTCTGCCAGTGCCAGATTTTTTTTTTTTTTTTTTGGCTAAATCTATTAAGTTGGGAGAGAAATGGTAAAAAAAACACTCCCCTCGCCAGAAATCAGGTCCCCGATGGTCCCGAAAGTAGCTGAAAAGACACTATAGACTACAGTCTCTGGTAGACTAAAGAAAGCCAAGCGCTTGCGAATCCTCGAAGGAGGAGAGACGGGCGCTATATAAGTAACCAGAAGATTATTATTATTATTATTATTATTATTATTACAGAGACTTTTATGGTATCGGAATGTATGGGTGGGAGGGTGGTGGGAGGGTGGTTTTGGGGTTGGTTGGGGGAAGGTAGAAGGGTAATTGACTTGTGTTACACATATGAAGACGATTGGTGAGGTAGTTTCGCCACCACGGATTTTCCTTTTTTTCCTTTTCTTCCGACGGATACGCTAGAAGTGGGTGGTGGGAGGAGGTTGGGGGTGTGGTGGGGGGAAGGCAGAAGGGTAAGAGACTTGTCACACAAATATGGAACCGATTGATGTAGTCGTTTCGCCGCCACAGATTTTCCTGTGTTTTCCTTCTGACGGGACCGACAGTCAGCGAGTGGGTGGGAGGAGGGATTTGGGATTTTTGTGGTGGGTAGCCTAAAGGGTAAGGTACATGTGGTAAAAATATGAAAGCCATAGGTGCAGTCGTTTCGCTGCTACGATTTGTTTTCGGCAGGGTGCAGAGGGTGGCAGGGTTGGCTTGTTGGTTGCTGCTCCGGTGTGGTGAGAGGTGTGACTGGAGGGTCCCTCGCTGGTCCCGTTGTCCCCTCGTACAACGGTGCCGCGTC
>JBAKBP010006265.1:102500-112169 GCA_037953745.1 Lithodes maja
GAATAGCGAGAGAGATGCAACATTGCGGCGGAGAGAGAGAGATTGCAGAGAGTTGGTGAGTGGGCGGGAGTTAATGATACGAAAGGTCTTCCTTTCAACTTTGTCTAGGAGAGCGGTGTGAGAGGAACCTCCCCACACATGTGAACAATACTCAATACAAGGGCGCACTATGCCCCTGTACAGAGCAAGAAGCTGTGCAGGGGAAAAGAACCCCCTAAGGCGGTTGAGCACACCCAGCTTCTGGGAGGCTGCCTTAGCAAGACTGGTAATATGGTCCTTCCAAATGAGAGCAGAAGAAAAAGAGACACCAAGAATATTGAGAGAAGATGAAGGGTTGATTTTTGTATTGTTGAAGAATAAGAGATAGTCCGCTGGGAGATCCTGACGGGTAGATAGATGGAGAAATTGGGTTTTGGAAGCATTAAAGTTAACAAGGTTTTCTCTGCCCCAATTGGAAATAGTATTTAGATCAGAATTTAAGAGTTCTATGGCTTCATTACGTTTGTCGTTGAGGGATTGCTGGCTGGGGCGTTCTGAAAACTAATGGAGTAGTGTAAGGTTGAGTCGTCTGCGTATGAATGGATCGGAATTAAGGTACAGTTAAGGAGATCATTTATAAAAATTAGAAAGAGAATAGGAGATAGGACAGAGCCCTGAGGAACACCGGAGTTTATAGGGTGAGGAAGTGAACAATGGCCGTCCACAACCGCAGCTATGGAACGGCTGGAAAGGAAATTAGAGACAAAGGCACAGATGGAGGGATAGAAACCGAAGGAGGGTAGTTTAGAAATTAAAGATTTATGCCAGACTCTATCGAAGGCTTTCGATATGTCTAGTGCAATAGAAAAAGTCTCACCGAAGTCCCGAAAGGAGGATGACCAAGAGTTAGTAAGATATGAAAGAAGATCACCAGTAGAGCGACCCTTAAGGAAGCCATACTGGCGATCTGAGAGCAGATTATGAGAAGAGAAATGCTTAAGAAATTTGGAAGCAAGAATAGTTTCAAAAACTTTAGAAAGACAAGAGATAAGAGCAATTGGACGATAGTTGGAGGGTTGAGAGCGGTCACCCTTCTTTGGGACAGGTTGAATGTGAACAAACTTCCAGCATGAAGGGAAGACGTTAGAGGATAGACAGAGACGAAAGAGTTTGCCTAGGCAGGGAGTCAGCACGGAAGCACAGTTTTTGAGAACAACAGGAGGAACACCGTCCGGACCGTACGCCTTATTAGTGTTAACCCCAGAGAGGGTAGAAAGTACATCTTTAGAAGAGATTAGGATATTAGGCATAAGTAAGAGAGAGGAGGGCGGAGAGGGAGGAATAGCACCGGAATCATCCAAGGTGGAGTTTCTAGCAAAAGTTTGAGCGAAGAGTTTAGCTTTGTCAGAGGAAGAAGTGATGGTTGTGCCATCAGAGTGGGAAAGACGAGGAAGATAAATTGTTGGAGAGGTGGTAGATATGAGATAATTGATATGAATGAGGAACAGAGTTGGGGCCAAAACTGATCCCTGGGGAACACCAGCATTTATTGAGTGAAATTGAGAATAAAGGCCATCTACCATTACACATATTTTTCTGTTATGAAGATAAGAAGAAATTAGTGGAACTAATGATGCAAGGCCGTAGTGTGACATCTTCGACAATAAGGATTGATGCCAGACTCTATCAAATGCCTTTGATATATCCAGTGCTATTGTATGTGTTTCACCATGTTGGTCTGTAGCTTGGTTGATTTGATGCGTAAGAAGGCAAAGAATGTCTGCAGTTGATCGACATCGTCTAAAACCATATTGCCTATCACTGATTAATTTATTATTCTCAAGATGCTTAATTATGTGATTATTTAATGTAATTTCAAAGACTTTACCAAGAGTGGAAGTTATAGCTATTGGTCTGTAGTTTGATGGATCTGAAGAGGCACCTTTTTTTGGAACTGGATGGATGTTTGCTTCTTTCCAGGGTACTGGGAAGCATGAGGTATGAGTACACAGACGGAAAAATGTTGCCAATACAGGAGCGAGCACCAAGGAACAATTCTTAAGTACTATTGGAGGAATTTCATCTGGACCAGGAGCCTTATCTACTGAGAGATTCTGCAAAATAGTTTTGACATGTCTGGTGTGGATCTTAAGTGAGTGAATTTCAGGCGAATTAAAATTAAGTACAGGGACATCTTGATTTATTTCATCTAAGGTTGAGTTGGTGGAGAAAATATCCGCAAGAAGGTTAGCTTTACCTCGTGGGTCACTTACAAGATTGCCAGTCGGGGATTTTAATGGTGGAATGGATGAAGCCGTAGTGAAGTTGAAGTTGTAATCTACTGTATATATCTATCTTCATGCCTTTATATAGCTCTTGGCTCAAATAGCACTCCATCAAATTAGCAGATCCAAATGGCCCTTCAAACTCCCGGACCTAACCTGCCACAGACCATTAAGGCCCCGGACCAAAGACAACCTATCAGTTTTGCCCTCTTGAAACACGTGACGACTGACAAAGAAAAGGGGTGGGAATTTAACCCCTTCTGTACCGGCACCGTCCTTTTAACTTTATTCTGGCTAATATTAGAAGATTGTACTCAGTTTAACAAGGGCTTCCAGCTATTAATAGGCTTCATACTATCACAATTAACCCTTTTAGCTACCACAGGTGATCGAATTAGTCTGAGGCCGTCGAAATAGTCCGAGACGGTCGAATTAGTTCGATGCGGTCGGTTTCATCCGAAGCGGTCGAATTCGTCCGGGTGGTCGAATTAGTCCAAGGTGGTCGAATTAGTCCGAGGCAGTCGAATATGTCCGAGGTGTCAAATTAGTCCGAGATGGTTAAATTAGTTTGAAGTGGTTGAATTGGTCTGAAGCTTTTGAATTGGTCTGAAGCTTTTGAATTGGTCTGAAGCGGTTGAATTGGTCTGAAGTGATCGAGTTAGGCTAAGGCGGTCGAAATGGTGGAAGCGGTTGAATTGAGATGAGTTATGGATTTTGTCAAGTGATTGAATTGTGCCGGGATCTCAATTTGGGCCGAGCGGTCTAACGGGATTAAGCGGTAAATTCGGCCGAGAGGACGAATCGGGTTGAGTGGATAAATTAAGGGGGGTGACCTGCTTTTGTCTCTCTTGTTCTCTCTTTATCTGGCTTCTTATCCATGCGGCCTCATACAACCTACTGATTTAAAACGTTTATCCCCATCCAGGTGTTTATTTTTTCCATTATTACGAGTGGGAAGATGATTGAGAGAGAACAGGGCATCGATGTCCACTTTGTCAAAGCCCTTTAGAATTGTGAAGCATTCAATCAGTTGTCCCCTCATTCTTCTCTTTTTAAGTGAAAACTAGTTAAGTTTTTTAAGTCTTTCGTCGTATGATTTGTTTTTCAGTGTCGGGATAAGTTTAGTCGCTCTCCTCTGTACTCTTTCCATCTTGTCAATGTCCTTCTTTAGATATGGTGACCAGAACTGCACACCGTACTCTAAGTGAGGACCTACTAAGCTCTTGTAAAGTGGTAGTAATATATCTTCACTCATATATTTCAAATTTCTCTTAATGTAACCAACCATTCTATTGGCTTTGTTGTTTGCAATGGTACATTGTTCTGATGATTTAAAGTTGTCGGCTATGATTATGCCGAGATCTTTGGCCTAAATAACTTTAACTATTGTTTTACCAAAAAGGTTGTATTCAAAGTTCTTATTGTTGCTGCCACTTTTAGGATTCGAGGGTGGAGCTTGTCTGGGCCTGGTGATTTGTTGGGGTCAAGCTATAGGTTGTTTAATCTGCACAACAAATAATTTGCTGTAATATTGAGATTGTTGTCAATTTGAAGTGGAGATGGGATGGTAGGTTGTGAGTCGGTGTCTATTCGCTCTTGAGTGAAAACAGAATTGAAAAAAAGAGTTAAGTGTGTTTGCTATTTCCCCATCATTTGACGTTAGTTGACCCTTGTTTAATAGAGGGCCTATCCCACTTCTGATATTTTTATTACCGTTTACATAGTTATAAAACCTTTTGGGGTTGGTGTCGCATGTTTCAGCAACTCTTTTCGTAGCGTTTTTTACTTGTTCTAATGAACTTCTTGACATTTCTTCTACTGTTGTACTCTTCGATCGTTTCATTGCTGCAACTGGGATTTTTAGTTAATTTGTATAGTTAGTTTCTGTCCTTTATTGCATTGGCGATGTCTTGGTTAAACCACGGTTTTCGGTGTCTGTAGTGAGAGGCTCTGTTTTTAATGGGATGTACTTATATTGTGCTGATAATAACTGTGTGCAGAAATGGTTCCAGACAACATCAATATGAGCTTGCAGGTTTAAATGGGTGGATATATCATGTAAAGCGTTTTTCAGTCCTTCAACATTTGTTTTTTTAAAGTTTAGTGTCTTTAATTTGGATCTACAGTAATTTCTGTGTGTTGGAGATTGATACTACATCGAATAATTTTGTGATCTGAAGTTGCCAGATATTCTCTAACTTCCAGTTTTGAGATTAAGTTCTCATGTGTGCAGATAACAAGATCAAGAATGTTGTTTTCTCTGGTTGGTTCTGTTACAATTTGGTGGAGAAAGTTATTTTGGATACAAATCTATCATTCTGTTTGATGCTGCATTATTAGCGTGGACAAGGTTCCAATCTATAGTAGGTAGATTTGCATTTCCTACAATGATGTAACTGTCGAGGGTTGATTGTAGTAGTTCGTAAAAATGCTTGTCTTCATTTTCATTGTAGCTAGGCGGTCTATAAAAAGTTGTTAGGTTAATCCTCTTTTTTTTTAGTTATTTACACACTTATAATTTCACTATTGTTCTCTGGAAGAAAGAGAGAGAGAGTGTGAGTGTGAGAGAGAGAGAGTGAGTGAGAGTGTAAGAGAGGGTTATCAATTTGTTCCTGAACCAGCCATCGATTAGCACACCATTACGCCCGTGACTTTCTGAAGTACTTGTTAATTATTCTGTAGGTGCTGGAGGCATAACATACTGTAGGTGCTGGAGGCATAACATACTGTAGGTGCTGGAGGCATAACATACTGTAGGTGCTGGAGGCATAACATACTGTAGGTGCTGGAGGCATAACATACTGTAGGTGCTGGAGGCATAACATACTGTAGGTGCTGGAGGCATAACACACTGTAGGTGCTGGAGGCATAACACACTGTAGGTGCTGGAGGCATAACACACTGTAGGTGCTGGAGGCATAACACACTGTAGGTGCTGGAGGCATAACATACTGTAGGTGCTGGAGGCATAACATACTGTAGGTGCTGGAGGCATAACATACTGTAGGTGCTGGAGGCATAACATACTGTAGGTGCTGGAGGCATAACATACTGTAGGTGCTGGAGGCATAACATACTGTAGGTGCTGGGGGCATAACATACTGTAGGTGCTGGAGGCATAACATACTGTAGGTGCTGGAGGCATAACATACTGTAGGTGCTGGAGGCATAACATACTGTAGGTGCTGGAGGCATAGCATACTGTAGGTGCTGGAGGCATAACATACTGTAGGTGCTGGAGGCATAACATACTGTAGATGCTGGAGGCATAAAATACTGTAGGTGCTGGAGGCATAACATACTGTAGGTGCTGGAGGCATAACATACTGTAGGTGCTGGAGGCATAACATGCTGGAGGCATAACATACTGTAGGTGCTGGAGGCATAACATGCTGGAGGCATAACATACTGTAGGTGCTGGAGGCATAACATACTGTAGGTGCTGGAGGCATAACATGCTGGAGGCATAACATACTGTAGGTGCTGGAGGCATAACATACTGTAGGTGCTGGAGGCATAACATACTGTAGGTGCTGGAGGCATAACATACTGTAGGTGCTGGAGGCATAACATACTGTAGGTGCTGGAGGCATAACATACTGTAGGTGCTGGAGGCATAACATACTGTAGGTGCTGGAGGCATAACATACTGTAGGTGCTGGAGGCATAACATACTGTCACTAGTAATCCATAATATCTACTATACTATTTATTATATCACTCTCTTTCATTATATCTATCTATCTATCTATCTGTCTGTCTGTCTGTCTGTCGATCTATCTAACTGTCTGTAAGGTAAATATATATTATGAAAATCATGTTGCTTCTGAAAGAAGTTGTATTTATTATGTTAATATAGATAATTAACATCTATATATATATATATATATATATATATATATATATATATATATATATATATATATATATATATATATATATATATACAGTATATATATATTATTGTCAAGTTTGTTGGCGCTACCTACAGTATAATAGCCTACTGTATATCTCCATTAATTCGTTGACTATCATAAACCCTTCTTAAACAGTAAAACCGTCTAATGATAACCAAATTATAAATATAAGTAACCTCCCCCTCTCCTGTACTGAAAGGGTTAACGATTTAGATGTGTCCAATCCTTTATGACCGTGACTGTCCTTGTGTGTATAAGTGAGTGACTGTGTACACATGACTGTACACAAGCGGTTGCAACTTACACAGTATGGTCTAACATGTATTGATATCAGGGTAACCTCTTTATACTTCTTAACCCCTTCTGTAACGGCGATGTCTTTTACATTTTATGCTGGCTTTAGACGATTTTGTGAAGCTGAAGTAGGAGCTGTGGTAGCGTAAAGGGTTAATTAAGATAGTTCGAAGCTTGGTAGTTGCTGGAGGCTCTTTTGAAACAATATATGATCATGTAACAGCCGTCAGAATAATAAGTAAATAAGTAATAATGTTAAAAAGACTTCGCTGGTACAGAAGGGGTTGAGAGGAGATTTGTTTTTCTCTCTCTAGACCTCCATCTTACTTATAAAAAGAACCCCAAGACCCCATTCGGGGTCAATTTGTTTGCCTAGGCCAAAGGCAGGTTCCTCCCCAGGAAAAAATCGACACCTAAATGGCATGAAAGGTCTTAAAATTGACAAGAAATAGGGTGAAAGGTCATACAATCGCTAGACTAATAGAGCGAATGTCTTAAAATGTACAATATAATGGGGCTAAACATGAGGGAGAAGGGGGCTCAGAACACCCCCACCCCCTCTTAATGTTTACACTGCTTCAGCCTTTGTATCCTCGCACATAAATCTACTGTACCTTCACGCCAGGGTGTCAAACGCGTGACTATCCAGGATGTTGTTGTTGTTGTTGTTGTTCCCTAGGCTGCCTGGCCGAACAACCCCGACTATTCAGGCCATTTACAGAGTCACTTGATCAAACGAGGCACTATCCAGGTCATATATAGAGTCCCTTCATCAAACTAGAGACTATCCAGGTCATATACATAGCCCTTTTATTTTCGTTCTGATGTACTGTATATAATTATAATGTATACATAACGTGTGATTATTTGGCTATAAGGACCTTATCTACTGTATACCTCCAATGACCTAACTTTAACCCCTTGAGGATTATGACGTTTTTTTTTTTTTTTTTTTTTACCATCATTAGACAATTTTATACAGCTTAGGAAGGATCTGTGGGAATTAAAAGGGTACAGATTATTTTAATTAACCCTCTGACTTCCATATACCCTTCCTAATTTGGATAACATTGTCTAATAATGGCCAGAACACAGAAGAGTAAAGCGTCATCAGATCTTGAAAGGGTTAAAATACTACAGATTACGTCTTAGTCATTTACATTTCACATTTTTGTATCCTTTAGGCAAGGAATATTCTTATGTACTTAACAGGCTAATGTTTTCTTCTTTAGAAGTCATGGTACCACTGCCATCCTGTCCCCTGCACTCCCTCTTGGTGACCGTGGGGCTTGTGGTCGTCTGTAGGGGCCAGCTGGGATACTCGGAGGAACATATAAAAGGGAATTTGGACCTGCGTTTGGAGAACCCGGAGAGTCAGAGAGAGAGTTATCATAGGAACGGAATCAAGAGCTACCTTAAGAGTCATCAACATTACCACCTCATAGAGAGCCAGATAGAGAGTCACTTGAAGACAATTAAGAGTCAACAAGGGAGGAAAGTAATGGACAGTTCAGTAGATATTTATCGAGAGAGTCACTTAAAGAATATTGACATTCAGCAAGATAGTCGTGCAGATAGTCAACGAAAGAACCACTTGATTAGCCATCTACAAAGTCACCAAGAGAGACACAAGAAAACTATCAAGAGCCAACAAGAGCTCCACCTGAAGAGCCATCTGGAGGACCAGTATGAGGACCACCTGAGAGCCATATTGAACCAGGTGAAACAACACTACCTGGCTGGATGTTACCTGGTTCTGGTCACAACATCTAACAACTCACCCATCTTTAATTGGTTCCTCAGGTAGAGGTAGAGAGAGTGTTTGTATGTGTGTGTGTGTGAGAGAGAGATAGAGAGTGATTGTGTGTGTATGTAAGAGAGAGATTCTGGTTACAACGTCTAATGCAACTCCCATCTTTAACTGATTAATCAGGTTAGGGAAAACGATAATAGTTTAAATCCACCTATCCCTGGTGCGACAATCATGCCAAATATACAACTTTCGCAAAACGGGACGAAAAGTACATCAACGTAATTAAATTACATACCCTCATCCACCACAAGTATATTTTGTATACAGAAATAATGCGGTAATGGTGTGGTTGTGGTCAGTAATTGCAATGTTTATGCGCTAGGCAGTCGAGTCAAAGGGTGGAGGAAGGTTGAAGATTTTCATAATATCTCCCATATAAAGAAATATCATCACGCCTCATGTGCATAGGTTTTAATACCAACACACCTCAGAAGAAGCTAAGGTTTTTGTAAAGAATATAGCCAAATATACAAAGGCGCGAGTGATTTGATTTTGATTTTGCCCCGAGGGGCGAGTTTATTGAGCAGCGCCCCCCATCCTGTGAGGGGACAACCACTAGTAAGGCGATACATACTGCTCAAAGAGCCATTATTCCACTGAAACAACAGCATCGTCGTCTGGTTACATTCATATTTGTGTTTATAAGTCAGGTTGGCATTATTCAGATGTGTTATTATAGTTTCCTCATTTAATTGTCACATGGTCTGTATAAAAAAAAAAAAAAAAAAAAAAAAAAAAAGCAAGCAAGCTTGTAGTGACTGAATTATTAATTGACAGGTTGTAAATAATAGCACTACAGAACTAGTGCAATCGTATGAGGAGACTATTCATATTTTCATTACATCAATGATTATTGAGATCATAGTTAGCTGAATACAATTATTACAAAAATAGGCAATGGTATAAATCAACATAATACATAATTTAATACAGGCGGACATAATCATGATCCGGTTCATTGTGCACTGGGAGCTAAGGTGTCTTGAGACCGCCTCGTACCCATACACAACGAACGTATTATAGTCTGCATGGTTGGTATCTAATTGAATATACTTAGTGGGTATTTCAAGAATGTCAGGGGGTAAGGAAATGTGATTTGTATATTAGAAGACTGTGATTAACGAGACGTGTAACATGTGGAGGGAGGTGGTAGAAAGAGAGGGATCTCGTTGGGGGTGGAAGTTTCGCTCCCAGGAATTTTCGTTCCTGTGGTATTTCAATAATAATAATAAAATAATAATAATAATAAGGGGACAACCACTGCTAAGGCAATACATACTGCTCAAAGAGCCATTATTCTACTGTAACAACAGTATCGTCGTCTGGTGTTATTATAGTTTCCTTATTTGATTGCCACATATGCTGTATATACGTGCTCATG